>VUYV01000122.1:1803171-1860644 GCA_008711295.1 Anarhynchus alexandrinus
CTGGGTACTCAGGGAACAACTGGTCCTACTGCTGAAGACTGAGGCAAAGATAGCATTAAGTACCTCAGCCTTTTCCTCATCTTTGGTCACTATGTTACCAGCCCCATCTACTAGAGGACAGAGATTATCCTTAGTCCTCTTTTTATTGCTAATATATTTATAGAAACTTTTTTTTGTTTTCCTTGATGATAGAAGCCAGGTTTAGTTCTAGCTGGGCTTTGGCCCTCCTGATTTTTTCCCTGCATAGCCTCACTACCTCTTTGTAGTCCTCACGAGTGGCCTTCCTTCCAAAGGCTATAAATCCTTTTTTTCCCTAAGTTGCAACCCTAGCTTCCTGTTCAGCCAGGCCCGTCTTTTTCCCCGATGGCTTGTCTTTCAGCACATGGGGACAGCCTGCTCCTGTGCCTTTAAGACTTCTTTCTTGAAAAAATCCAGGCTGCCTTGGACTCCTTTGCCCTGGAGGACTGCCTCCCAAGGGACTTTGTCAACCAGGCTCCTGAAAAGCCCAAAGTCTTCCCTTCAGAAGTCCAAGGTAGCAGTTCTGCTGACCCCCCTCCTTGCTTCTCCCAGAATCAAGAACTCTATCATTTCATGATCACTGTTCCCAAGACAGCCTCCAACTATCACATCCTCCACAATCCCTTCCCTGTTTACAACAGCAGGCCCAGCAGGGCACCTTCCCTAGTCGGCTCCCTCACCAGCTGCATCAGGAAGTTATCCCCAGTACATTCCAGGAACCTTCTAGACTGTTCCCTCCCTGCTGTACTGTATTCCCAGCAGATAATCTGGTAAATTGAAGTCACTCACGAGGACAAGAGCTCATGATCTTGAGACTTCTCCTGGCTGTTCGTAGAATATTTCATCTGCCTCCTCATNCTATAGCCAAGTGAGTCATCCCACCACGTTTCTGTGATGGCGACTACATCATAATTATCCTGCTGTATGAAGTACCCTGGCAAAGTACCTGAAACGTATTGTATGAAACTTGTTTTAAACTAATCCTCCTAGGAAATTTAAAACTTGTTTGAAGTATATGCAGGAAGTAGCACTGAATTAGGACTGAATTTTCCAATCTTGTGTTTCCCAACTGATTAGGAGTTATAAAGTACTTTCTCTTGTTGCAAGAGCCCCTCAAGCATACACAAAGTAGATCTCCAGGGAGCTAAAACTTCCGCTGTTTTTCAAGTGACTCTTTTCCTGCAGCAGGGTGCAACTTTCTTTGATTTGATAGAGTTGATCCAATTGTTTACAATTTTGTGTCACTACTAATACATTTTTACAGAACCTTGGATTATTGTATAATTTATTTCTAATAAACAGATGTGGACTTGTCAATTTGTGAATCATTCATAAACCTATTATTGACTACTTCAGAAGTACTAAAAACTATCTGATAGTTCAGGTAAAGTATTTCAAGATCAATGCAGATAGTGTGCTATTGACATTTTTTTGGCATGCTACTTCTTGTAAGTTCTCATAAATAGCTGTTGGAAATATGAATGAATACAGATTTTTCTTTCCCTGATATTTCACCACTGTTGTAATCTGTGGTCCAAATTACTTGTATGAAATGATTTCTCTGTATATTGGGTTACTTGTGAGTGTACATGTTTTTACATATATATACAGATATGTATGCTGTATATATACATATATATCATTATTATAGTATTATCTGTGAGTACAAAGAGGCTTTTGGAGTATATATTTCAGATTAATGCTTAAAATGCATACGTCTGAAAAAGTTTGAACCAAATTAACTGTACCATATTTGTTAAATTGTATCCATTGCACTTTGTTACTAGTATTCAATTAAACGCTCAACTTGCCTACTCATTGATCCCATGTATTTATACAGAGCTGTGCTCACTTTTAAAATCGATTTCCTCAGGGAGAATACAAATATTTTTAATTTTGTTTTGTGAGCCATATGTTCAAGAGCCGCTACTTCTTTGCTGTTTCAACTTTCTTTGCCTTTTTCTGCCTTTACAGTATTCCAGAAATTCACTAGTACAGTCTAAATAGAGCACTGTAAA
This sequence comes from Anarhynchus alexandrinus, assembly GCA_008711295.1. NCBI lineage: Eukaryota > Metazoa > Chordata > Aves > Charadriiformes > Charadriidae > Anarhynchus > Anarhynchus alexandrinus. The sequence goes on from VUYV01000122.1 coordinate 1,805,208, forward strand.
TATGCCACTAAAAAAAGTTTCTCATGCAATGAAATATTATTATGAACTCACATTTATTTAGTTTTATCCTAATATCCTCTGTTGCTCAGTTCTTCTCTAAAAATGCATCCCTCTCTACATATGTTTTGTGAGTCAGCTTTTACAAATGTATTACTGTTCATTCCTTTTTTCTTAGCTCCAGTGTTGTGGGTTTGCTATAGTACTACTAAGTGGTGATTTTTTTTTGTTTTCTTTTTTTTTAAAGTGTCTCTGGCCACCAGAGCATAGTAGAAGTATCTTCATTGAATGCTGGCTATTTTTTTCTTTATGTAATATTCAGTTTGGCTCTGTCAAACTGAAGGAGCAAATGGGCAGGAGAGGCCAGTAATAGCTAAAATGACACGGTCAGATTAGATGACAGTTTAAGCCTGCTAGTAGTGGGGGAAGGCTGCAATGTTTGCTTCAGGGAAAACACAGTGAAAAAGTGAAAGTGGCCTCATTTCATAGAAGAGATGAAAAGTAGAACTAAACCTATGGGAGAAGAAAAGAGAAGAGACAGAAACTGTCCTTGTCTTGGCTTTACCTTGAGCATATCTGTCATGAGAGCTGTGTGTGTTAAATCTCAGTAAATTTAGCCTGGGAAATAACCAGAATTATGTAATTGCACCTTCAAGTCTTGCCATCTGCAGATCTTAATTAATGCTTAAGCATCAGAGTGGGATGTCCAGTGAACATTTTGAATAGCAAGAAATATAAATCCAGGAACTGACGAAATGCCTATTCTGCTGGCATTGGTGCTGTAGTTCAGCAAAACACTTAAGCACTTGTGGGACTTGAAGCACAGTTGCAATTCCAGCTATGTGGATTCTTTGCAGGATCAAGTTACCATGTATTTGGATACCTGCCTGTAAAACTGGCATTTCAGTATTGCCTCTCCTTTGCTATCTAAACTACGTTTCTGTAACCACTGAATTTCCTATATGAGATATTGATGATTCAAGTCTGAAACCCTTGTTGTGCAGATCACATTTCCTTTCTGTTGAAGTGTTTTCCTGGCCTATAAACTTGAGATACAGGATAGATGGTCTTCATTTCTTATTCCACTGGAACATTGTTCCCTTAAATCCAAAGATCTTCTTAGCATCTTGTAGAGAATTTATCAGGTGCTAGCTGTGGCAACATATTTTTAGTTCCAAACAATACTCTACTCTGCCTTATCATTATTTTTGGCATCTTGTTTGCTGTAATCTCTCCTCTGTCCCCCCAACTCCCACCTTCCATTACTTGGTATTTTAAATCTTGTAAATGTTTTACATGTGTTGTTACTCCAAGGTTCATCTCAAACTTCCGTGATATATTGCGTATCAGTAAATGATGATACTGACTTGACATATTTTGGCAAGGGTTTCTTGCAGCATGAGATAGGGGAAAGCAATATCAAAATTCTGTCTTGGCATTACAGAGTTCCTGTGGAACAGCTGCATCAAATTCTTCATATTATTTATGACTGAAGCAAAAGTAACTTCCTGCTTGTTCTCATTTTTATGGTTTGTCCCCTACTCAATATCATGCCAGCCTCCCTCTAGACAAACCATTTTGGAATTGTTAATTAGATGGATCACAGACATTTTTGTAATTAATTGAGATGGTTAGATAGATACCTTTTGATGAAACTATATTTCACTGAACGTGTGGTTTCTTGAAGTCACAATGCTTCACAATTCTCCTAGGTGTGTAATCTTGGAATTACTAGATTTTGTTTTGATTCAGAGTAAATTTTATCTTCAGAATTCTAAAATTATTAAAAAAGCCATGTCTTATACTTGGAAAAGCAGTTGCATGACTCATAGCTAGTATCAAGTTTGGGTTTTTTTTCTGATTTTAATTCATCAGTACCTCTCTGTACTTTCGATAGGGTAATTATTTTTCATCTTCACAACTAGGTGAAAGTCCATGATTTTGATTCCTGAATTCAGCAACACTGAGAGATTCAGGAAAAAAAAAAACAACAAACAAACCAACAAAAACCTCCAGAAAATGCATACATTTTGAAGAGAGAGAAAATGTAAAAATTTGAGTGTGTTATTGTTATATTGCTTTATTAGATTATTATTATTTTTTTATATCTGAATTGCAGCTTTAAATTGCCTTGGCTTCTTCATAAGCAATTCAGTTGTATACTTTGAGCTAATTAAATATAAAGTGCCCTAAAAATCACCACCCACTGCTGCACCAAAAAATCACCACCTACATTTTAGCTGCTGCTATTGTGAACTGCTGGGATCACTTTGTGTTAAATTTAACTTTGAAATTGCTAACTTTTTAATACTCTTTCTACTGTAGCATCTTTTCTTATTTGGTTGTGACTTTTTCTCTTCCCAAAGGAAGGTGGGAGTCGGTCTCTTTTCCTAAGTAACATGGGATAGGATGAGAGGAAATGGCCCCAAGTTGTGCCAGGGGAGATTTAGATTGGATATTAGGAAAAATTTCTTCACCGAAAGGGTTGTCAAGCATTGGAACAGGCTGCCCAGGGAAGTGGTTGAGTCGCCATCCCTGAAGGTATTTAAAAGACATGTAGCCTTGGCACTTAGGGACATGGTTTAGTGGTAGACTTGGCAGCATTGTTTTTGCGGCTGGACTCAATGATCTTAAAGGTCTTTTCAAACCTTAATGATTCTACGATTCTATAAATAATTTTGATTGCCGTCTAGGAGAATGGCAGACTTTGTGGCTGCTGGTCAATGGGTGGTAAATTTTATGCCTGAATAATATTGAAGCAGCCAGGGAATATGCCCCTTTCCCTAGAACAAAGATTTAATTCCAGAGCTTAATCTGAAGAAAGAAAATATTGTCCATGAAGGCTTAAATATCTATTCCTGTGAATGCTCAACAGAAAAAAAGCCCAGAGCAGTGTTCAACCCCTGTAACCAACAGTCTTTTCTGTTCTACTTAACACTGGAGAAAAGAATGCTTAACACTCCCTCCCCTAAAGCAAACAAAGAAAAAAAAAACAAAAAACACCACCACCAACAAAAAACTCTAACAAAGCTAAACAAACAAACAATCTACCTCTCCCACTTCTTGTTTTTCCCTATTACTTATTCATTGTGTGGGATCTTTGATTCTTCTCTCTTCAAGGCCACGCAAAGATACAAAACATTGGGAACCCCCGCATCTTCTGTCACCCTTGAGAATGCAGGGATACAACCAAGTAAGTAAATTATCAAGTATCTGTGAGAAAGACTTAATGTTGATGTGATTTATTTTTCCTTTGAGTTGATCCTCAGTTTCCTGGGATGCATGGTTTACTTCTTTACTTTTTTTTTGCAACAGGTCAGTGTTTTGATGTTTTTCTTCCTGTGTTCGTAGTTATTTTACGTATCCTTATACTTCTATGACTTGGAAGACAATGAACCTTTGCTAAAGTCTGCATTTTAAGTGGAACCATTATTGCTTTCCTAAGTTGTGCTTTATTATCAAGTTTTCTAAGCACTTACTGGCTCTGTACTAAGCACTTTGGAGGCTTAGTAAACACAGAAGTAATAATTATATTAAATCTGGTATTACAGCTCGAGCCATGAACAGGAAATCTATGCCAAATTGCATTCTCATCCTTGTTTAAAGAAAATTACTTTTGAGGAATTGGTTATTAACATAGTATTTTAGCATGAAAGTATGTTATTCGGTGAAATATTTTCAAGTAGTGGTTATGCTCACTTAAAACACACTGAAAACATAAGATCAGTGGTATCTTAAACAAATAGGGCTTTGAGATGAAAGCCATCTGAAACTGTTGAACAAATCTGGAAGCTGAGTAGCAAAATTCTAAAACAAGACAAAGGTGAGAGTGAGACTAACTATGACATAGAAAACTATTTTTTTTAAATCAAATAGTCAAATATATATATCACTGAAGTGAATAAGGGAAGATTCATTAAAATAATTAGAGGTATAAGGGTGACATTAGAAGATATTAAATACAGTCCAAATATGGATAATACAACCCAGAGACTGATCAATGTTGTCACCAGTCAAATGAAATAGTACTCTGTGCTGGCCTATGGCAACGTAGCACTCTTGTATGTGCTGCTTTTCCGCAGGTAAATGATGTGGACTAATACTCTCACACTCGTTTTGACTATTTCCATGCATGCTTATAGATTTTTGGAAATTTTTTTTTTTCACTTTTTTGATGGCCTCACATTCAGCTGATGTTTTCACATTCATATATATGAACTGCATAGCTGTAGGACTGGTTGTGCATGAGATAAAGCTTTAGAACCTGATTTCAGTTTTTCAAAGATGCAGAGGAGGTTACAGGGTCATTTGAAGGCAACAGGCCATGTTGACTCTCAGCTCCTCAAATCAAAAAAATCTCAGCAAATCAAAATCTTAATGATCCTCATCTCCTTAATTGTGTTTAAAAATGGAGTTAGAGTGCTAATACCAACAGAAAAAAATGCAGACTGTATGAACACAAAGTATCGATTTTAAGAACAGACAGTTCCTAATTTTTAATGTACTTTTCTAAAGTGTTTTTTTCTTTTTAAATCAGAATATGAGTCTTTATTTTTTATTAATTTTTTAAACTTTGTTTTTCGTCATTCAAATAATAACTATTGATAACTACATTAGAATGTTTTGATAATAGTTTACAAAATAAAATTATAAACATTAAAATAAGACATTTTCTCAATAAACAATGGGAAAGAGCGGCCCAAAGTTTTCCATAATTTTATTCCTGAAAATAGGTATTCAAGAAGCTATAGTATGTATGGTTTGTGTTCCAACAGTATTATTTTTTTAAAATCCTAAATTTACTTTAATTTATGAATAAATTATTATACACTGCTTTAGACACTCACCTTCTCAGCTGCTGTGTTCCTGAAGTATCAGGGGTGTGTTTAATTTGCTGACTATGTAGGACGTACGATGTAATGACTTGAAATGTCCCTCTTGTGTGCAAAGGTAATGCCAGATAATTGCATTTATGCTCATGAACCTAATTTTCTTGAAAGAAAATTCTTTATATTAATTCCATAAAGACTAATGGGCCTGTTAAAATTAGTTGCTTTCAAAACAGTGTATTTATTGCTATAAACATCTCTGCTTTCTCCAGAAGTAGAGGAAAGCTCAGGATCTTAGTTTTCTCCATAGAAAAAATCTTGGCTGCAAAATTTTTCGCATTACACACACAACTCCCTAGACACGTTTTGCAGAACTATATAAAATCATTCACATTATTTCAATTTATGGTGTAACGGGGTGCCAAAGCCTTTGAGCTTTGGCTCAATGTGAGCACAATACAGGTTATGAAAGGGCAGTATAAATGAAAAATACCTGACCATTACACAAAGGATTCAGACAGTGTTGTTCTGTATCCAGTTGTTTACTGTGCAGTAGTATGGAAAGTCTATTATACTAGTTTTATAGTTACAGATGCTGTTTCAGGACATTCATTACATGGTCTTGAACAAACATGGGGAAATAACCGGTTGCTTATTATACACTGGATTCTCACGACAACAGCCTTTTTCCTATCTGGGGGAATGCATTTTCAAAGCAATATTGATTTTTCTATCATTCTTCTCTTCTATCCTCTCTCTTTAAGAATCTAGTTTTAGAATTATCTTTGGTCCTTAAAATTGTTTGTCTTTTAAGACACAAATGTGTGTAGTCTCTCTTGTATTTTTTTTTTTTTTTTTTAAAATAAATTTGTATTAATTGAAATTATGTGTAAGTGGTATGCTGGCCTATGAACACAGAAAGGCAGCAGTTTTGGGGGTCAGCCCCTGCAGGACATGCGCCATTTTTGGCTTCTGCTGTCAGACAGCTGGAGGAGTCTGTAAAAAGAGGTGATTTGTTTCAAATGTTACTCCAAAGCTGTTAATCGGGCAAAAGCCTTCTGAATCAAAAGTTCTCTCCAAACTGGTCCTTGGTTTGATTTGTTGTCACTGACGTGCCTCGGACAGATCTCAGTAAAAAATAAACTAAAATGGCTACCAGAATGAAATTGCAAGGCTAATTAGCAATGTTATTTACAACTTTAAGACAAGGAATAAGAAAGCTGGGTGTTTAAAGCTTCTTGTCTATGCTTTGATGAAAACTCGTGTGGATGGATTCCCCATGCACAATGTAACAACAAACCTAGAAATTCAAGAGGAGCTTGCAACCTGCCCTTAGCTGCCTTCTGTGCAAAGAAACCTTTGACCAAAGTATTGAAGCTCAGTCCCCTTGAAAAAAAAATGATATAACTATGGCCTTTGCCAGGTAAATGTAATGGGTTTTGAACAGTATTGCTGTAAATGTGTTTTGTGATGAGAGCAAACAGATTTTAAAGCAACCTGTTTGTCAGGTAGTGATTCATTTGAGGCTTACTATTTATGTATTTGCAACTTCTTTCTTTATCCCACCCTCTTTCAAATCTTTCTCACTTTAAATTCAGAAGAGGTCATGCCTAAATATTCCCAATGTGAAAAATCTATTTTTTTTTTCTCAAAGTATGTTCACATAAATTTCACTTTTCCTTGAGAACAATCTGTGTAGACGAAGGCAAGTGTATGTCAAAATAGGATGGAGAAAATGTTACACCTAGTTCCTAGTTTCTTTCAGGTTTTGTTGTTCTTTTTGTGGTTGTCATTAATCCTATCTTTATTTATGAGTTAAAATTTTACCTGCCAAATGTGTTTACGAATAGATATATAGGAACTTAATAGGGTTATTTAGCACATTCCAGCGGCAGGTTTAATTTTCCCCCAAAGTATGCTATATGAAGTTTCCTTTAGTTGTAGACGTGGCTTTTCTCATTTTTAGATGCTAGTTTCACTATAACATGTTTTGAAAGAACGTTCTGACCCCTACATCAAAAGCATAAGCAAAAAGAACTGTTATAGGAACTTCGTATGAGTATTCGTAGGGCAACCTATAATATATGACTTACGTTTGATCACAGCCTTTTTAATTAGAAACATATTGCATCTGTTTAACATTGCTACTGTTTTGTTGCAAAAGATTTTCTGTATCAATTAATCTAGTAATATCCCTAAGCAAGCTGAAATTGTTGAAGAAGATGGAAATTGGCTGATGAATGTATTGGTCACTTCAGAGGCATGTTCAAATCTATCTTCTTGCTGTCCTAATGAATATGGAAGCCTGCCCAGTGTGTGATTGGATTTTAATGACTACAAGGTCAGGGACTTTGCAAGGTGTGAATCTGCTTGCAAGGTCACTAGTGGCAAACAGTGCATGGATCTGAAAATAAACAAGGAGCTGTCAGGGATATTAGCTTTTTGTAGAAAAACCCTTGGGATGAAAAGGTTAACAGGTGATTGCATTGTAACTTGTTTTGAAACTCAAAATGAGCTCTAAAGCTATGTGCATTATCCTTCATTATACATTGCATAAGAAATAGTAGCAATTTAAAATGCAGGCGATGTTTGATTATAATAGTACCCTAGCTTATCAAAAGCTTGCATTTACCATTGTATAAACTGGTCCACAAAATCAACATACGCAGACCTTTTGGAGAAATGGGTGAAATTACCTGGTCTAATCTGCCTATGGATGTGTAAGTATATTTGCCTCCCATAGATAACCCAGGCTAGTAATTACCCTTTGAAATTCGGGTCACGTGTGCAGCAGTTATGCCCTATATTAATTTGCTATTCTGTAGAGATTGTTCAAGCTGTAGAAAATATAATAGAGAATTAGTTTGAAAATATTAAGAAAGTTTATAAATGACTTGTCATAAGGTACTTGGCTTGTGATAGAACAGCACAGAAATGAATCCTGCATGAGGAAAATACAAAGAAAATCTGCAGTGGGGGAGAAGTCCAGAGAGATGATGACACTTTTTTTGCCAGGATAGAAAGTTAATTTACTAAGAACAAAAATTAGAGCTGTTGAACAATTTCCCCTGACTGTTTGGCGCATTGAGTAGTTTCGGGCACAGCTACCACAGATGAAGTTTCTCTCAAGCTCTTTATGCCAATGGGAGGCTTCATCTCATAGGCGTGTTCAAATGACAATTCAACATAATACTGTAGAATGGAGTTAAATGTCAGCTGTTTCCTGACATTGGGAAGTCTACAAGCTTAGTGTTTGAAGAGCCATGAAAAATTACCACAAGTACCCCACATCTTCGGGGCAAAAATCAGCTCTACTGCAGTCCACAGGGATTCTGTCGTTTCTGTTTTGTTTTCACAGCAAGTATATGTGTGTATTTGGATACAGTTCTTTGTATGTCTTCTATTCCCCATCTGTGGATGTGGTGCCTATGCAGTAACTGCTAATAGTGCTTTATCTTGTATGAATCAGTCATGATTTCATGATTAAACTGTATATCAGTTATAGCTGTTCTTAATGTTGTTCAGTATGAGATCCTTGAAAACAGGTATTGCACTTGAGCCAATGTTCTGCATCAGTAGTAAATAGCCTGAATTTAGCTGCATATTCAATTGCCACGTAAGTTCTGCATTTAAAACAAGGACTTAGATTCTTTGCTGTAAATGAACAATGTGTTATATCCTCCCCAGAATAATATTTAGTCTTTGCATCCTTCATGCCATAACATAGGCAATCCTTCAGGGTCATAGAAAAAGTAAAGCAGAAGAATTTTGCCAAGATGGAAGACTGACTTGGTTCTGAATTCACCCTGGAAGCATTGACTGTAGTCTTTCATGGCATGTTGCTGTTTCATTGATTTCACTCTCCTGAATGCATCAGCTCATGTTTGTATTTCTGTCTGTTTCTGAAGTAAAAGGGACAGGGAGAAAGGTGGTTTGTTTTCACTTTCTTAAGCATAGAGTACTAAGAATCCCTTTTTTTGCCTGCATCCTACCTGGCTACAAGAAAGAGAGGGCATCAACTATTTTTTTAATCTTGTTTTGGGCTGATCATGGTTTGAAAGCAAAAAGAATTTCAGTTTCAATTTTCTTTCTTTAAGATAAAAATATTCTTTTAAAAAGCCTAGTTTACAGGGTCTGCTGTAGTTTTATAGTAAAAACAGTAAAACCTGTTAATAGGATGAGTTTTACCTTTGGAAGTCGCTTTGTTTAATGAGTAATTCTAATGATTAGAGTACCTGAATGTTTATTCTTAGACTTAGTACTGACAAACATTTTTTGTTTGTATAATCTTTAATGCTTTTGTAGGAATATGAACTGAACCTACATTTTTGCATCCATTTGATGCAGAGCTACTGCAGGCGAGTCTGTATGGTTCTGAAAAGCATTTCTTAAGGAAAAACCTCCATATACTAATGTCTTTTTGTTAGTTGTTGTTCTGTAATGACGATTTTCAAACCATATGTCACATGTTAATGCCATTGTATGTATAAACTCGTTAGCATCCTGTTCTTTCCATTTTGCTGTTGTTTTCAATTTTTGTGGTTCCAAAGTAAAGGCAAGTTTGACAGCTTCTTCCACGCTGGCAGATTCTGCTTTTGGCCTCTGTATTGCCTCTTACACAATACATTAACAGTAAATTTGGTGTCCAAGTCCCCTTCTGTTCTATCCTTCTTGCACTTATACTAAATTTTCTCATATTCTAGATATGTTTCATTGTAGCTTTAAATTTCACTTATTTTAATAGCTGATCAGTCAAAACTTCTATATTTAGTCTCTTTCCACTGGTTGTCTATTCAATTTGACTGAGATAAAGTAAAATACCTGAAATTCCAGATGTTTAGTCAGGTTTGGTAAAGCAAAATATTGAGATTTGAAAAAATCCCACTGTTATACTTTTGAATAATTGTCTGTTTCAACGTGTCTGATATTGAATTATACAGTCGTTCTTACTTCAGTTTTTGTGTTTTAGGGACACACGTCAATGCTCAGTGAATGGAGTCATTGTAATGCTGAGTTATATTTTGGAGTTCTATACCACCATATCTGTAGTATGTAAAATGGCAATCCTACATATAAATTACTTTTCTCATAAAAAATACCTGCTAATTTTCTGCAAATTGCACCTAATTGCTCATTCAGTAGTAGTAATGCACGCAGCTTTGGATATGAAGAAGGTCTCATCTTCAGTGGAGTTCTGCTCTCCGTACAAACTCCGGTCACACAGTGCAGACTGCAGAGTTAGAAGCAGTGCCAATGAATCAAAGAAACCACTGGCCTCTTTTATTCTATTTTCAGTATCCTCCCCATTGCTAGTAGAGCCTTTGCTGTGAAAACATACTGTTTGATTTCTCCGAAAATATGATGAGTAATTATTTTTTAAAGCATAGGCAATAAGGAGAATAATCTAAAGGCATCAGATCCAGAGTCTGTTACAGTGGATAATTAGCAAGCCGTCATGAGACAGTTCTGCTTGCATGAGTATTAAACATTTATGCCAATAACAAGAGATTAAGCTCTCTCCACCTCAGTGTGAGAACAAGAGGCCACCAGCTTCCTCCATCAAGAGAGGGCCCATAATGTTACTGTACCCCTGAGGAAACAGAGTGGGAAGGAAAGATGAAGAGCAGCTCAGCTGTACAAAGAACTCCTGTTCCTTTTTTAATTTTCCCTTGAAAAATAGCTGAGCATCCTTAAAAGCAATGATTGGTGAAGATGTGAGAAAGGCAGTGGAGGGGGCGGGGGAGAAGGGAGTTTTTTCACAGAAATTAAATTAGGATGTAGATGCAGGGAAGAGTGACACATGAAACACTGTGGAAAGCAGAATGCACTGCTGCTAAACTGTGTGACAAGAAAGGTTATAAAATGTAAAATCAGTTGTGGGAAGAATAGAGGAACGGGATCAGTTCTGGCTGAGGACATGGCTGAGTATATTCAGAGCCCTCCCAAAAATACTTTAGTCTCTCTGCAGCTATCAAGCCCTTCTCACCTCACACTTAGGATGTGGCCTTCCTGGTGCTGTACTGTACAGGATGAGGGCTCATGTCAATTCCTGCCATCTTGCAGAAAAAGGAGCTGTATTTTCATTACGGCTGTACTGAGCGAGTGGTACTTAGCACAGTCATTGGCTTTATAATTGTCTAAAAATCAAAGAATCAAGGAAGTGCTCTGTGTAAACAAGTGGAAAACACCAATAATAGCAAAGTACTGAAGATATCTACCTAAAATAGTCTATTTATGTTGGATTTTCCACTGTTGTATGTTTGACTTGCTTGTTTAGGTTTGTAAGCTCTGGAGGAAAAATACAGTGTTATCTGTGTGTATGGATCCTTTAGTCGTAGAGCTTCAAACTTTTTTTTTGGTGTTTGAGCATGTTTGGAGCATAAACTCAAAATAAAATTATATGACAGCCAATCCTGCAAGCAGAATACCTTGGGTGAAAAGACAGGCTTTCTCTGGTAGTGCTTCTGGGGGGTAGAGGACCTCTCCCTGTACCACTGGGTCATTTGGTGGCTGAATGAGCACTGCCATATGGGAGGTCTGGGCTTCCTATGCAGCCAATGCAACAATCATCTACTTGGCTTGTAAAATTCCTGGTGGCAGGTGGATGTTGCTGGAGACTTTTATGGAACATTGCTTTTCTACTTTATAACCAGAAAAGGTTTTTCTTTTCCTTTACTTCCCCCCCATTCCTACAAGGTTTTAAATGGAAATAAACCACAGTCCAGACAGGTGTTCTGTTTGTCTTCTAACAGATTTGGTAGCCAGTGTTTACAGGGTTTTGTCTTCAGTAAGGAAAAAAAAAAAAAAAAAAGGCAGAAGAAGATATTTCAGAGTTTTAGGAGATGTAAGAGCAAGCTTTCTCTCATTGAATTGGCAGTCCCCGTCAGTTGCACCATGAAGATAAGAGGGCTTGGCATCTCACTGGGCAAATTTGTCCTTTTGGAGAAGTGTTTAACTTTTCTTCCATTTCCCACCGAACAAGAGAAGTGTAAGTTGCTGAATGACAAGGGACATTAATATAATTTTTAAATTTACCAGTCCTTTCTAAGGGCTGGGGCCACTGAAGTTGTCTAAGCTAAGACAGAGAACAAAGATTTATGAGACCAACTCCCTCTATGAGACGTACTTCACTGTTTAATAGAAATTCTTGGATCCTTAATGTCAAGGGTCAAAAACCTGAAGAATTCAGGGCTGGGTTAATCTCACTTAATTCTGGATGTTTGCATGTGAGTTCGATATTTTGACTCCCTTTGTTTTTGGTGGGGAGAACTAGGTACGTTTCTGGAGTGAGTTATGCCTATCTTGGTTCTTTACCTTTGGATGAGATATTTGCCCTCTAAGTGACTATTTCCTCTCCATGTACTCCTCTCTTGCTCAGATGTATTTAAGTGGAATGAAACCCACTGTGACTGCTAAGTCTTAGAAATGCCGACAACTTAGAATTTCATTCAAACACGGGAGCTTCTCTGATATGAAAGTTATATATTTTGGCATCAAACAAGACCCAAAATTAGATTTCCTAAATGTTATATTTATATATGACTCAGTTTCCCATCTGTGAAAGATTCACAGAGAGCTTCCTCACTTCAAAGACATGCTGAAGATTTTTAGAAAATAGTAAGAGAGGCCCTTTAAGGTGATAAAATATTCTATATAGAGATATAAAATACTGTTGAAAACATGCTTCAGCAAAATGGGGTATATAAGGAATTAGGCCACACTATGCCTAAAAGAGAAATAAAAAAAAAAAAAAGAAAAAAAAAAGAAGGAATTAAGGAAATAGGAGAAAATAAACTGTACAAAAATGCCATTCTCTGAATGCTATTCATTCTCTGTATTAAATGTAACAAAAGTTCTGTAGGTGTTAGAATATGTTATCACGTTGCCAAACTTTGCTATGGACAAGGGGTTAGAAATGAGATTGCATAAGCAACCTAAGTGTGATGATTTTTTCATATTTTAGTCCTTGAATTTGCTGTCTTAATGCTCTTTTTAATGAAGCACTGTATTTAGTTTGCAGCTTGTTCGAATAATTGGCAAATACTTGTGAACACAATTTCAAAATTTAATTACTCATTAGAATTATGCATAATTATGGCTTTTAATTTTTTTCTATGAGCATATGAACAATCTTTTTCTGAGTTTGAAGGAATACTGATGCTCATACAAATATTCATTTTCTTGGGCAAACAACGGTATTCATCTGCCAAAAAAGAATGCTCATTGTTTGCTATACAATTAATTAATATTTGCTATACATTTGACTAATTTTTTCTTATTAACAATATTGCGTCCCCCTAGCATACAAAAATAGCTGCTGTGGTAACAGTCTTGCATTTATAAACTTTAAATGATGAATTACTTTTGCACTCAATCTATCTAGATATTACAATTCCTAATCCTCTTGAAACTATGAGTTGAGGAACTTTCATCATCCCTGTTTTACAGACTGGGGATTGAGGGTTACACAGATAAAGCTGAGCATGGTCAGAAGGAAGGAGGTCAGAAGACAGCAGAGTCAGCAGCTGAAACTTGATTTGCTGGGCCTCCGACCAGAACTATCAGCAAGCACATCTTCCATCATTTTTGATGCGTCATGGAAAGAATGTCATTTGTAGTATATCAGTATCCCCAAATATACCATCGCAGCACGTTGTTCAGCACTTCTCAAAGCTACAACTTGCTTTTGGATGTCTATCCCCACGTTTATTCATTTAAGAACCTAGGCAGATATTTACAGTGCACTTTGTGTTTAGGTGTAAATTGCGTACGATGAAGGCCTTTTCCCTCTCCCTAGGCTTTCGTAGTTGTCACCCATCTCTTAGGGGGCTATTAACCTTCTGTCAGAGTTGGAAGACTAGTGAAGTATGTGTCACAGTGATCTATCAACTCAGTGCAAAGGAAGCTTTAAACAGCCTTGGGCCAGGTAAACCGAGGTGGTCGGGTTTAAGATGAAGCGGTGGATGCTGCAGCTGAAATGGATGAAAAGTGTTCCCATAGTCTGTTCCACCAGCAGCGCTATGGATCTGGCAGAAAACAGTTTGATAGTTTCCTCCATCTAGTTTTGTACTGCATCAGTCTATTCATCCTTCAGCCGACTGATGCATGCGTGCGCACACATGCACACACATACACACAGCCGTTCTGGACTCAGTTTGCAATGATCTAAAACTGTGGTTTGTGCAAACAAACGTTTTCATTAACACCGAAATAAAAATAAACAGCAAAAATTTCTACTGATTTGCAGATAAGGTTTTCCTATGGGATAAACGGCTAGAGTAGCATGAACCAAGCATTGCTCACACTTAAAGGGGATATTTGTAATTGTCTGCCCGAGGTAGAACTGATTCCACTTGGAAAGTAGGAGTGATTAATTTTTTTTTTTTTTCTCATAAGACTACAGGATCTAAGTTAGCTAAGGACCTCTTGGGCTGTCAGTCCCAGGTATGTCATGTCATATTTTAATTGTAAACTTGCCAAATCTTGAAAATGATCATTTTTTCCTTTGCTTCTACTGTTTCTATTAGAAAGTAGTCTTACAGTCTTGCTTCCCTCATGGTTTGAAGCCTTCGTTCAATATCCAGCCTGAATTTATTCTTGGCCAGTTCACACATATTTGTTCCAATGCCAGTGTTGCTAATACTGTTGCTGGGGTGAAATAGCTCATTTTCCTCCTTCGTATTTAGGGAGAACAACTGTATGCCTTCTGGCTCTTCATTTTGTCTAGGTAAATATTTCAAGCTCTTCTACCCTTCTTTTGTAAAACAAGTTTTTCACTTTTCAGCTTTTGCAAGGCTAGCACATAAAGGACTTGCTTCATAACTTGAGGCAAAACTAGTATGTCGATAATGTACATTTCTGCTTGCAGAAAATGCTGTAGCTATTACATCAGGTTGGAGAGCATGCCATGAGGTGGATGTATTTGGGGTCAAAGGGAATATGGCTGCTTAAGTCTCTGAAATACTGCATCTTCATCTCTGAGTCTAGTAAAGATTGCTGCGAGCAGCTTCTATAGAGTTGATTTCTAGTCATCTCACTGAGTCAATAGAAGTTTGCCAGTTTAGAGAAGTTGAAGATCAATCTGATACATTTATTTCCCTAAGTTTCCTGTGTTTACCCTTGCACCTCTTGTATACTGTATAAACATCCTGAGTACTGCTCATTGTAACAGAAAATAGAAGAAAAGATATGGGTAAAATACATTTCAAACTATTTTGAAATAGATTTATGTATACTGTACTGTTGAATAAAGTCACAGTATATTTTAAACCCAAAATATGACATCTTCACTGAAAAAAATAAGAAAAATATTCTGTCACTTTCTATATTTCATTATCAGCAATTAAATATGGTAGTCTTTTAATATGCAGGAGGTCTACGTATCATGACTAAAACTTCACACTGTACCTGTGTTACTTCTAGCTGAACTGCTTTCTTTCTCCTATCTTGTGCTACCGAATTTTGGAATCTGAGTTCCACAAAAGTATTTCAGTTTCCAGGATGAAGTGGGTTGAGTTTTTTGTTTCTTTTTAGCGTTTGTTTGTTTGGGCTTTCTTTTTTTCCTGTTAAGGTTTTCTTTTTAAAAAGTACAGTCATCTAATTCTCGTGAACTGAAATCTTATTTGAACTTTTTTTTCTATAATGCACAGCAGCTGCAGGCCTCCCAGAATTACAACAATATAAAATACTTGCTTAAACCAAGTTTTCAAAGTGACTTTTGTCTAAGCTTTGGTTATTGTGTGTGTTCTATTACAGTTATAGAAACCCAAGGATGTATTTCTGAGCACTTAGATGTCTCTGGTCTCCCTACTAGGACTTTTCCTTGTCCAAGCAACTTCTGCACAGTCAAAGGTCATATAAGAGGGCGATCCAAATTGTGGATCCTTTGTCTTATACCCAAAAGCTTATAAACTCAAATTTGGGGACTATGTTTTAAATTATAGCCTTTTAAGTTTCCTTACCTTTCTTGAGAAGATTAATGTTTGAGATTGTAATGCATAATATTTTAATTATTCATTTAAATTAAAATTGATTATGAGAACTAATTAAAAGGCATACAACTGGTTACTGGCAACATAGTTGGACTGCTCACAAAAACACCATTTGGTTTTCATCCTTAGAGTCATGTTGGTTTTAGAAATTATATTCTGTAAATGATAAGGGGGATATAATTAATTCTGTATAAGAATTTAGAAATCTACTATTTCTTAAAAAAAAGAAAATTGAACAGTGTTTTCTGCTTTTGGAAAAGTATGGATTCTTTTTTTATGTAAAGCTTACTGCAGTAGTCAAAAATGTTATCTAAAAAAAAGTTTTGTAATGACCTCTTATTCATTTCTTTCCCAAATGTTGTAAAGTGGGATTCAGCTCCCTTCCTTCCCATCTCATCATCCTTCCCAGGATATTTTGGGAAGGTATGTAGAATCATAATAAATAAATCTGCTTTTGGAAGATAAGCATTGAGAGTGATCCTCTGGATCACTGAATCCAGGAAGTGAATTCTTGCTATTATAGCCAATCTGATCACAAAAGTCATCAAGTTTCACCTCAGCAATAGGTAGATTGTTGCCTTCATTATTATTACTCAGGAGATTGCTTCAGATTCTCGCTATTCTTATAATTGGAAACCCTCAAATTTGCAGTCTAAATGTATTAATTGCCAGTTCATGCTCATTTTCTTTGAAAAGCTCTTTATTTGATCTCAAATTGTGACTTGATGACTAATTTTGAGAGCTATGATGGGAATCCATTATCAGCTGTTCAGAGAAATGCTCTCAATGCATTGCCTAATTTCCACTACATGAAATATAGTGTCACTATTTCTATTCTCTGTCTGGTTGAGGTTGTTGAAAGGAAAAGAGCCAAAAGAAATATTTAAAGATTCAGTTTTTCTATGTTTTAGCTTAAGACTTGAGCAGTGATTTCAACAGGATGGATAGATGCTAGGGACTGTTAAGAGCTGAATTTAATAGCTGAAGATCACCTAAAATGCACTTATTTCTATTTATGGTGAAGGTATCACACTGAAGGGAAACAGATTGTGCAAAGAAGAATAAATGAGACATTTTCTAGAAAACTGGCCATCCTATGTCTTAATTTGGTTGTAGATTTTCTGTTCAGTCTCTTTTTTCAGAGGAAATTTGGATTTTTGATGATGTATTATTTTTTTTCTGAAGTGTCGTGTGCTTCTTGAAACTCTTATATAGTTGTCTTCCCTTTGAAATTAAACTCTACTGGTGTCAGATGGAAGTTGAATTATATTCTACATCCATACTGAGAATCAATTTCTCAAAATAAAAGCCTTTCCAAACACTGGAAAGCTTTAAGGCAGTGTTGGACATATCTGTGTAATGCACCCAGACTGAAAATGTTTGAAGAACGCTGACAGGGAAGGCTCTTGTCTATCATTACTAGAAAAATATTAGTTGAGATCTTGGGATCTTTACACAAAGACAAATTTAAGGGCCTTTGACATCAATTATGATGTTCACCTCCGTTATTTTTTCAAAGACCAGTAGGGTAGTTTACACAGTGTGCAGAATTTTCTTGTTACCCCTCTCTCATATGCATTTTTTTCGCTCTATACTGAATGAACTTGGTTGGAAACATTTCCTACGCAGTGAAGAACTCTGACCCACATTTTCATGGCATCAAAAAATGCATTCTCAGACAGCATGGAAAGGTGTTGCTCTCAAAAATATGAACTGTGTACTGAAGACTTGCCCCAGAACACTTTCTGTTACGGTCCAGGGAGAGCTGGTCTGGAAGTGTCGAAATGCCAAACATATTTGGAAAGGGAAGAAATGATAGGTTAATATCAGCGGCATACTCCGTAGACAGGAAAAGGAAGGGTAGAAGGGAAGAAATAGGTTTTTAGCTTTAAGCTATTCTGAGGAGAAGGGCAAAGAGATGAATAGGTGTGGCTCATCTTTTTATTAACAGAGGAAAGACTCCATAAACAACTGTAGTGGTGCCAAAGAACATTGTGTTGAACTGTGAAGATCAAAAAAGCCCACACAGACCCCAAAACACTTCTTTTTGTATTGTTAGGTAAAATTAACAATGATCCACAAATCACAAAATCAATACACTTTTTACTCTGGAGAGGCTGGGTGTGGGGGATATTTTGCTTCCATGCTTCTACTGTATGGTAACAGGAATAGCAGATGGTTTTATGTTTCCTTCAGCACTAGTAAATGGATTTGAAGCAGTAGCATTCCCTCTAAAAGGACTGTAACAAATGAAGGAGCCCAGAAGTCTTTATATTAAAAAGAAGGGTAAATTTTAATGTACCCCAAAGTTCTTAAGCTGTCTTTGTGACTTAAGTTTCTTACATCCAGAGATTCTCTCTATTAGTAAGTGTTGCATTGCCACTGATTAAAACTCTAAGTGTAAGCAATTGAAATGTCCGATAAGGTACACTTTTATAATGAATATTTTCATTGACTTGGAGACAGTTATAGCATGGGATTTTCATTTCTAATGTACCTAGAGTAATTATCCATGTTCTGCTGACGGTTATTTGTTGTTTAATTAAAATACATGCAGGGAATAAAAAGCCCATTAGGATAAAGCATTGTGTCAAAACCAAAAAGTTGCAGTAAAGTTTGAGCATGGAAATGCCTACTGCTGGCTTCTGTATATTTATTGCCAGGCTCTGGTAGCAAGCTTCAGAGAAACAGAATGTTACTCTAGAGTAATCACCTGCTTCCATAAAATTTGAAAATGACTTGAATTATTTGTTCAGCAAGCCTAACCATAACAAAGCACATTAATGGACTAGTAGGCTGTGACATTAGGTATCACACCCTCGTTAAGGAGCAGGGTTTTTTCCAACCTGGATTCAATATGAGTGGGGAAGAACTGATTAAAAAGGAAAGGTTCTGCAAGTTAGAAATGGCAATAAATTTTTCAGGAAAGGTATCAGTTCATACATATGCCTAATAAATTAACCCATCTTTGTAGAGAAAACTGCAAATGCATTTTATTCAAAGGAGCACTGCTAGTTTTGAAGCCTAAATTCATTAATCTCTGAGAATTTTTACACTGTCTGATACAGTTTGAAATGCTTACCCTGATGTATCAGCTGAGGATAATCATCTATTTGAATTTATGGGCAATGATATCACTGTGAGATGTGGGAACTTGCATGTGTACCTTCAGAATATTAAGAAGACTTAAACATGTAAATTCCCATGTACTGGAATGTGTGAGTAAAACGATTCTTTTTTGATAAATAATTGTAGTTTTAATTAAAGGTGGATCGATTAAATTCCAGTATGTGACTCATCTAATGGTTTCCGCGCATGGTTTTTTTGAACCTTTCCAGCATAACTGATCCATTCTTATTGTGTGTGCTCAGAAGGACCAGAAATTTCTCAAAAGCAAAATCCTTTTACTTAGCAGTTCCTGGACCTGGCTGTGTTTCAAATCAGTGATTTTTACATTCCCCCTGCATTATCCTTTTTCCAGGAAGAGGTACGTATGGGAAGGGTGACTTTAGGACAGTTTTTATATCTGGGGTAATTCCTGGACGAAGGTTCCTGGATAAGTTAGAACAGCTCAATCACATCTCTAAATTGTGCTTAACTGCGGTGGAACTGGGGGGATGCTCCACAGCCAAGAATTATTGGAGAGTGGTGTGCTCTGATTAGGCCCTGTTTGTCCCTTGGCAAAGCTTGTATGTTGGTAAGTGTTATGTACGCATATGGCCTTTCTGTCAGCTGGTGCTGGGCTTTCCATGCCAGCAATATTTCTGTTAGGTATCCAGGTCTTCCTGCTGTCAGAGCAGCACAGAGGGAGTAGATAGCGGCAGGGTAATTTTCTGGTATCTTTAGATAACTATTAGAAAATTTTATGAGACTGTATTCTGGATGCTGCTTTATTCCAAAAAACATTTTACTATACTGCAATATTTTTTTTTTAAAGACTGGCCTGTCTGCAAATGCCATGACATATCTAGAACACAGGTCAAAGTGATGTCACCTGAGCATAGTTGCCTAATTCAGAAGTGTGGGTTTTCCTCTTGGGTCAGGTTGGTGGGGACTGAGGCAAGGCAAGGCTGTCCTCTTTGGTAGCGTGGGTGCTTAGGGTCTTCTGGAATTTTAATGTAAAAAATGCCCAATTAGTGAAAGGAGCATGTTTTCTGGCAGTGCGGTTGACTTTTGCTGCCCTTCTGTGTCAAATTATAGTTCTGGACTTGTGACCTTTATTAAAATTTTAAAGCGTGTGTCAAGGTATTATAAGCTGTTAAGTTATTCATACTGAATTGGGTACAGTGGTGCAGATGCTTTATAGAGTCTTTAAAACGGATATCCCATTGCATAGCTGCCCTCAGTCATGAGAGAATGAGCTCAATGAGATTTTCTGATCCTTTGTACTTATCTACAGTTACTTCTATATTGAGTGGAGAAAAAAAACACATTCAATGACTCAAGTATTGAATTACCTTCCAGAGTTTTCTCCACTGACTGTACAGGGAGTGAGGGACTCAAATGTGTGTGTTACAGCCTAAAACCAGGTGGGCCTGGGTGCTCAAATCTCATTTTCTTTCCTAAGCATTGGCCATTTGGCTAAAACGAAGCTACTGAAAGCTTGGCTTCTTGGTTTTAAACATCTGAAGTCTGAACAGCAATCTGAGGCCTCACACACCTAAAATTAGCCTCTTAAGTCCATCCCTTGTTGTTCCCTGAGACTGTGATGGCGGTCTGCCTTAAGTATCTGGTTATGCATGTAACTAAAATTGTTACTGAGAAGAATCATATTCCGCTCTTTCTGAAGGATCATAATAACATCTTTTGATAACCCCACTTTGTGCCTTAGAATAAAATGCATTTACTGTGTGATTTTGTCAGATTTCATTGAAAATCCTGAGGGATTAAAAGTAACTGCTGCATGCTACTAGTGTATTGTTAGTAATTCAGCATCTTAAAGCAGGTATCACAAGTAAAAAGTATACAGTGGCCATTCTTTTAAGTAAACCCACTTTTTTTCTAATTCAAAAAGCTGGATTGTCATGTTCTTCTTACAGAGTTACAGAAATAACTGTTTGAAAAAGAACCTACAGTAGAACGAAGGCATCTGTTCAATTTCCATTTTACTTCCCCACACCAGATAATGTTGAAAACAAAGATGTTATTTTTCCCACTTGTTTGTCATCAGACAGGAAAAAAGACATTACTTTTTAATTTCATCATTGTTTCTCTGTAATCAAAAGAGAAACAATGTTTAAATTAAGAGCTTAAACATTCCCATCCTGATTCACAAAGCTCTACAAAGCTGGTGTTTTGCTGAGTAGTTATTTTAAAACAAGGGGTCATTAGACTTCCCCCCGCACACACACTGCTTAGGGAACAAGGTCTCCTGGTACATAACTACTAGTGAAAGTAATGACTGCCTTGCAGTTTTTTGTTGTTTTTTTTTTTCATTTTAGTGACATTTTTGTACAGGTGCCCAGGCAACTGTGAGTTACTGAATATTTGTGCATACTGATATTAGTTTAGAATCATAGAACCATAGAACAGTTTGGATTTGAAGGGACCTTTAAAGATCATCCAGTCCAACCCCCTAACATTGGCAAGGACATTTTTCACTAGATGAAGTTGCTCAAAGCCCCATCCAGCCTAATCTTGAACGCATCCAATGATTGGGCATCTCCAGCTTCGCTGGGCAACCTTTTCCACTGCATCACCACCCTTATTGTAAAGAATTTCTTCCTTATGTCCAATCTATACCTATCCTCTTTCAGTTTAAAATAGTTGCCCTTTGTCCTGTCACTACAGGCCTTGCTAAAAAATCTCCCTCTGTCTTTCTAATAAACCCCCTTTGTATATTGAAAGGCTTCTATAAGGTGTCTCTGGAGACTTCTCCAGGCTGAACAGCCACAACTCTCTCAGGCTTTCTTCCAGTTTAATACCTTTACTTTTGTGATTTTAAGCAAGACAAGTATTCTGGACCATCACACACCTCATAATGCTATGACAAATATCTACCCAACTGGCTTTCCACCATGACTCCATTGCTTGTATGCCCAACCATTAAACTTCCTTTGATTGAATCCCCCAGCAGTATAGATCACTCAGAAGATAAAATTTCTACAAGAACTGTGAAACACAAGATGTAACAGAGTACGTATTTGCCTGTATTTCACTTTTTATGCTAAAATGGACCAAAAGCACATTTCTCCAGGAGTTCTCTACTTCATTGATCAAAGGTCTCCACAGTCCTGGGCGTCGGACTGACTGAAAAGTGTTACAGATTTGGATGGTGAAGGCTGGAGTTCAACAGGAAATCTCAGCTTACTTTTTGTTTCACAAAGTTGCCACAGGAAGGGAACAAACATGCTAGGAAAAAAATTCCACAATCATATCAGCATTGCCACATTTAGTTTACAAGAATGATGTGCACAACCTGCTGTGAAATTTCTAACTGCCTTATAAGTTACTTTGAAGAAAACCAACCTCATCTTTTTTTTTCTTTTTTTTTTTTCCTTTCTTTACATAAAGACATGCCATTTATAGCTGAAGCCCACCTAACATTATGTCTTATTCATGACAGTGACCAATCCTGGATGCTTAGGAATGAAGATAAGTTATGCATGAATATAAGAAACAATAGAAGAATAGAGCGATTCTTCTTTGGTATGCACATCGACTATTTTAACTCTGCCTTATTTCCATCTGTTGTCCCCTTTAAGAGCTAAAGTCCACTTATATTTGCGGTCATTATTAAGGAACCATTAAGCATTGCAGATAATATTTTCAGATTTATACCTATTTAATTATTTAATTATTTTATTTTACCATATCTTTTTGGAGATGAGCTGACTAGACTAGTATATGGTACTCAAAATGGTGAGTGCACGCTGTTTTATAAAACATTATAGTTACATCTACTTTTTTTGTCTGTTCCTAGTAATTCCGAACATCCTGCCTGACCACAGCTGAACGTTGAGGTGGTGTTGTCAGAGAAGTATCCACAGTGACTCGTAGGTATGTCTCCAAAATGTTAGTAAGAAGTAAGACGCTTTACTGATCTCCCTTGTTTTGTTTGCTAGAATTATTCTTAACCATAGTTTTTGCTAATTTGGTTGGTACAGCAATTTGACCAACTAGTCTTTAAATATCAGACTCATGTATCATTGAAGGCTGAAGAAGTATTCTGAGGAAATACTGCTACATGCTTGTCCACGTGTCCACACGTCACTGGTTTTCCCTTACATTATCTCATATTCTTCCTGGGGCATCCTGGCGTGTAGGGTGGGGACTGGGTGTACTGAGTTTAAGGCCCAGCACTTCAGACTCGTGTGCTTCAAATGGCACACAAGCAGGTGTCATTTTGAGAAATCTACTTACTACTGCAGAGAATCCTTTTACAAATTATTACCAGGATTTCCAATATTCAATTTCTGATGCATTGGTACTGCTGTGTATGAACAGAAGTCTTCACTCTACTTCATTTTGGATCGTGTTTCATTATTCTCTGCTCATGTAGAAGGACCTGCATTCACCTCACCAACTCAATTACAGAGTGATATTTTCTTTTCTACTTAACTAAATCATTATTCAAGCTGAATAGCTTCTAAATATATTCTAATTTATGTGTTGGGAAAGAAATTATTTGCACCCAGATTAACAAGAAACTTGGGCATTGTTAGACTAAACACAGCCATGCAAAGACCCAGACCCATAAATTTACCGAGCCAGACTAGGCAGCTCATATGCATATACTGTGAATAAGGAAAGTTAGATGCCTTTGGCTGAGAGCCACAACTGCCATCACACTGATGCTCATACCTGTCAAGAAGCAATGCTGAAGTAAGGACAGTGTTTGAAATCCTACCTGTCTCCTGACCCGGAACAGCCAGATTAATCTATACACTGAACTCAGAATGTTTGTGTGTATGTTGTATATATTTAGGCAGACCAGTTTATATCTGTGACTAGACTACCTTACAGTGTTGTGTTACATGGTATTAATTTTGAAAAAAAGAATGTCAGAGTTTTCTTACATCACCAAAAAGATAACTTTACATGAAAATGAAGAAACATTAAAAATATACCTACCTGTGACCTGATCATAGACAGATCTGATGTAATATTCAGCAGATAGCTGTCAAGTGGGGATACCACAAGATTATTTCTAGACTCTGTACTCCTGTGTGGCATGTAGGACTGGATAGCCATACTTTAGTGGAATTCTTTTGCAAGTGCATAATATAAGCATTCTTTGTAAGCAGTAAAGCCAAATACTGGTCATAGGTCAAAGCCTCAGAAATCAAGGTGATAACCATCAAAAGGACCTGTTTCTGCAACAAGTGAACCCAGCCTTTATGCTCTACCTAATTAATCGGAAGCTTGCAATGTTCTTTCAGACCTGATGCTAGAGAGAGATGGCCATTAGGCATACAAATCAGCAACGCGGTGATCAGGGTTACAAGGCAGGTCACCCACTTGCACTGCGATGGAAAACTCCTTTTCTTCCAGCCCTATTGCCAAACACTGGAAATTCCCAAGTGGATTCAGTCTGGGGCCAACTTACCTCATTAATGGGAGATACCATGACTTTTTGTACCTCGTTATGGATGTCACAATATCCTCAGCAGAAACAGAGTATTTTAGTAATAGTATTATTATACATCTTTTTGTTAGTATCCTTAGCCCTTCCTCATCCCTACAGCAAAACTCCCATTTGACTAGTATCAGTAAGATGGGTGCGGACTCAGCTCCATTAGATTTATAGAAAGACAAAGCTGTGACTGTTCCAAGTTCCATAGGCATTTTGAGATACAACAGTTGTATCCACTGTTTTGTGCGTACAAGGTAATCTCACTTAGTGCTTCTTATAGTTTCTTAACCTGGCTGTGATATTTCTGATGCATATTAAGAACAGGAGGAGAAGGAGAATATGCGGCTCTCTGCTGTATGGGTTCTAAGATTCTTGTAAAAGTGCAAAGCTGCGAAATACAGCTCCAAAATACTGCATTTTCTCGAGTAGGAAGTTCAGATTAATTTTAATCTTCATTTTGCATCTCTTGATAATGTTAATGTTTTCTAAATATTGCTCTTGCTGAAGCAGTTTAGTATAACAAAAAAAATAAATATTTCATGGACACAATTCCTTTGGGTTAAATTTGGTCTAACTCTTTGCAATACATATACATGCGTGTATGAGTTAAGAAAATTTGGCTGTTTTTTAATTATTTAGTTCTTTGTCGACATCATCATCACTGACTATATAAGTTCAATTATAGTTTGCTTTTGCATTGTATCTTTCCTTGTTAGGTTTAATAAGAAATGGCTCCCCTTCCCCAACAAGAGCATCAGTTTGCAACTGTTCGAAAAGATAATGACAGAAGTTCACCTTCCTGTCATGTCCCTTTTAAACACTGCAGAGTTTAAATTCTTCTGTTCCCTTGCTTATCTTCTCTCTCACACTGTTACTGTTCCCCTCTTGTTCTTGCTTTCAGTCTCTTTCTTTGGTTCCTCTTCTTCCCTGTTCTGTGGGGTTGCAAAAGTGATGATGCTTTCTTTGGGGATTGCTTTTCTTCATAGAATATTCTAAAACATACTAATTCAGCATCCTGGCCTAAGCCTATTATTCCTTTTTCTCAGTCAGCTGGATCCAGAGTCAACTGTAATCGATGGAAACAACACAGTATGATCCAGTAGGATTAACTCCAATATTAGTAGAAGCAGGGATTGTAATTAGAAAGCCTTGCCATCCTATAAAGGCTGGTGGTGACAATCAAAGTCAGTCCCCCTCTTTACTGGGTAGTGGTGGTGGTAAGTTGCAGAAGTAGTCCTGCTTCATTTCTCTTCTCTGAAGGGTGGCACTTTAGGTTACTTAAATGGTAAAGAGAAGCCCAAGGGAAGCTTTTTATGTATAAAATCAAGGTTTGAGGAGCAAGAGCCTATCGAGCTTCAAGTAATTCAAAGAACAGACACTGAAGAAGTTATTTTTATCTTTGCTGTCTGTTTTTAGCTTAAAAGGTAGCATGAATACCCTTGCCTACCTGAAAATTTCTAGCAAGCAAAAGGAAAAACAAATATAACCAGAAAAATTTTGGTGGAGTCCTACTGGGAGAATTTAGCCCAAGACTCTGTATGACTTAAGAACAAAGGATAATGAGGAAACTATTGGGCATCATTAGCTGTTACAGACATTGCTGTTTTATTCTCAAATACAGGGCTATAATTCATTCCTGAGCTTGAATTTTTAAATAGAATGAACGTAAAAAATGATTAGCTACAAAAATCACTGACATTTAGAGGTACCTATGTATTGTTCCTTGAAATCCTGGGTCATCAGGCAAAATTGTTTGAAATTAATGTCTAAACTATTTGAGTTTATGATCCAGAAGTAGTACTACTAACTAAGGCTGAAATGTAAACTAATAGGTTAGGAAAACTTAAAATACTACTTGGTCTTGTCACCTGTTTATCCCTTTCTTCATCATCCTCCCTCTTCACCCTGAATAAAGCAACAAACGTGCAATGATTTATGAATGGATATAAGCAATGACTTATGCTGCCAGTGTTGAATCTGTCACTGGTAATTTGCTTGCGTACTTCTGGAGAACAAGGCTTTTTGCCTTCTCTCAGGCTTTGCTTTTTTTTTTTGTGTGTGTGTGTGTGTGTGTGTTCTACATCATATAATTTACCTAGTCTGGGAAAAAATGCAGGGAAAGAAGGGAAGGTAGATGGCTGGTGCAAGCATTTTAGAGAAAACATCCTTCAAACAAGTGGATCAAGAAAAGCTAACAGCATATAATTACCCCATTCATAAGTTCCACTGATTTGGGGGTTTGAGAGCCATTTAGCTTGCTGAGTTGGATTTAGATTTGTTATAACAGCAACGGCATTGCCTTTTATTTTGACACTGGCAGATTTTAGTCAAATGGGATAATATTATATGCATGCTTTCCCCCAAATCCTGCTCCTTTAGCTTGGACCATTAGCTGTTTAGCATCATTGTTATTATTATATCGTCTTGTGGCTAGAGTTGGAGATTTTCTTTTTCTTTTGAATGTAATTTCAATGCTGTCATCCCCAGGTATTCACCATGATTTCGTTAGGTAACAAATGCACAGCAGGTCATAGAGTCATAGAATGGTTTGGGTTGGAAGGGACCTTAAAGATCAGCTAGTTCCAACCCCTCTGCCGTGGGCAGGGAGACCTTCCGCTAGACCATGGGAAGACTAAGCATGCATTTGCTCCAGTAGTGTAAGTGAGGAACAGACAAAGCCCACGTATCACTGTTACCAGGTAATAAAAATCTGGGGATGGAGAGCAAGGCATAGAGTAGTAAGTAATTAGCTGTATCCCAAATATTGACTTTTTCTACTATGGATGTCTTGGCAATATTCCTCTGAGAGAAATTCTCAGCAGGATCTTCTCTTTAAGAGTAGCTTCCTTTTAACTGGGCTCTTACTTCCATGTTGTCTTCTTGGTACCGTCCTGAAATTCTTGTTTCTTCTTTAGCTGTATGGATAAATATTTAATATTTGGATGAATATGATATTTAGATGAACAATAACTTCTGCCAAAAGCATAAAATGTCAATATCTGCTAGGTTTCAGTTTTTTTAACAGCATCATCCCAACAACAGGCCATGGTCTTTTCCCAGTGTATTCTTTGATGGTGAACAGTATATAAGGGAAAACAATTTCTGGTTACTCTTTAATTAGAGTGACTGATGTTTTCACTGAGGCTTGCAGACAGCGCTGACACTTCAGTGTGCTTTTCTGAGGCAATAGCTCAGTGACAATTGACAGAGAAACAACATCTGCAATACTGAGGAGTAATATATTTCTCTACTTCTGATTTTTCTGGGAGCCTTACAGCTCGATCTCAAGGTCACAAAGTCCAAGTTCTGTTGCAGCAAATACAGAACTGACTGCCAGAGCTTAGAGACCTGCATAAAATTCAAGCTACTGTCCGTTTCAACAAGGTTTTCCAAACTGAGTTGGCATGGCTACTGCAATTGATAACAGCCTCCACGTCTGCACAAGGCCTGTCACGCAGAGGAGGTGGTATGCTTCAATCCCTTCCTCTCCCTTCCCCAAGCACAATCCCTCACTTCTGAATGCCAGGACTGCTGCACACCTCATCCCCATAGGCTACAGCCGCTTACCTCACTTGGGATCTCCTACTTTCCCAATGCTGCTACGGTATCTCCACAAATACAGCCTTCTGCAACTTACCTTCTAGCTTTGCCTCTCTGCTACCACACAATCACAAGCATTTATTTTCACTGCTTTCCTTCCACACATACCTAGTCCTGGAGATCTGGGCTGCAGCACTGTACCTTCCAGCACAGACTTCCACATGGCCACACTTTCTATTTCACAACACGAGGCTTGTTCCTGCACCAGAGGAGGAGCTCAGGGACCAGATCAGCGTGTTCAGGGACCAGTTGGGTTATGGGGGAAATTGTGAAGCCTGCAGGTCTACGCCTCTCTAGTGGCAGAACCAAATCCTCCACCTGAACAGTTTTACCCTGGCTTTGTGGCTTACTTGTGGTTTGGAATAAACTGTGTCTGAACAGATTCCTGTAGCTACAATTCCTCTTTTCATTACTCTTCACCAACCTAGCTGGAGTGACTAGCAGTGTCTGTAATGCTTGTGGCTAAAATTAAGCAAGATTTGGAGATAAATAATTGTGAAAGAAAGGTTAAGGAAAATAATTTGTCCTGATTCTGTTCAATAGTTCAAGCTGAAAAAAGTGATTTATTTTTTTCCCTAGGAAGTGGAGCATTTTGTTTCATCATTCTCAGATGAAATATTTTGATGTTCAGTTTTGAAACAACAAAGACATGTATCTTCTGATTCATGTTTTTAATTGGCATTAATGATTTCTTTCTGAAAAAACACTGAGATCTTGACTATTCTATTTTCTCTAAGGATAAGTCTTCATTCATTGCTCAGTCTGTTAGGAATCTCCTTAAGTTGCACAGGTCTACTGTGATACAGCACTGAAGCCTTTGTTTTCTGATCTACCATATGCTTATTTATTTTGTAAGAAATCTGTTATTAACTTAATTCTCAGAGCCATCCTTTGTCTCTATGCCAGTTCACTTCTTGGCTATTTAACTGGGACAGTGAGGGTCAGTTGTAGTGGATTTTATGTGGATTGGAAACCAGGCTGAGACCCACATTTCATTTTGCGTAAACCACTATACAGGAGATGGAGCTCTCATGGTGAATGTGTATTTGGAGGGGAGAATATTTTTCTCGCTTAGAACTATTTTAACACAAGAAAAATGAAACTTTGGCCCCAGACCAGTAGCTGCACATAAAAGCATGAAGAAATCAATTAGAAATACTTTTTATATCCTGCTATCAGTAGTTGCTACTTCCATTCTTTTGTCAGACACACGCATCACTCTCTATCTAATGGTGATCTCACATTGCTCTCAAGGAGGCTTTCTTTTAGGTATTTTTCCTATCAATTCTGTCAGAGACAAATTAGTCTTATTTTATAATGAACAGCATATTTAACTCTTTTTTGGACAAGAAAGCTACAGAGTTAGGGCTAGTGTTAATAACGTATTTGGAAGTAACCTTCAGATGCTGGGCAGCACTGCTTTTTATCTTGCTAGTGTGCTGAAGCACCTCTTGTTTTGAAGAGGTGATTTTGTATCCACATATTCCACAGATATAGAAGGCAAGCCAAGAGCCTGTTTATCTTGCCTGAAGTTTGATTTGAGTAGAATTGATTATTATAAAAGAAAATCGATACTAAATAGGAGATCCTTTCTCAGGAAGCAAGAAACGGGTTTTTTCTTTACCTGTTTAAACAAGTAGTACGTACCACCTTCTAAGCAACACTTATTCCCAGCCCACTCCCAATAAATCTAGCAGTCAGTTTTCCCCATAAGTACTGCATGTGATCATGTAGTGAAAGGTATTGTTAAAAAGTATACAGGGGGATAAAATTGAAGCTTCTGTGGGACCTGTAAATTTAAACATCTTGACTTTGTAATATTTAAGAAGCCAAGATACCATTCCTTCACAGAGATATGTCATAAAAAGTGATAAATATCAGCAATATTGAGGACAGATTTAAATTAATTTCAATATAGCAACTTCATATTTTTCAGGATTGCGTAAAAGCTGAAGTTATTCAGCACAGACTAAAAGATTGTTCCACTTAATTTCATTTTAAAATTTAGATATAAAAAATACTTTTAAAATAATGCAGACTGAGTTTGGGATGTGATGTCAAGGAACAAGAACCACACCACTAGCATGCATGAATAAAGGTGACTTTAAGGTAACTTTGTATTCCTCGACTCGGACGGCGGTCTGGGCACTGACTCTGCTCCTGTCATTACCAAGAGAAGTCTCAGTGCTGCTGAAGGATGATGGAGGATGCAGCTGAGGATGAAGTGCGATGGTTCAAGAAAGATTTAGTCCTAAATTAGTATAGCTACTAGGAAGTAGGAAAGGCACAAATATCAAGTTAATCTATTTTAAACTCTTCCAGCTCCAGAGTCTTTTAAACCAGACTCTTAGGAATGTGCTTTATAAGCAGCAATGAGGAATCAGCTCCCAGTGCTACTTCAATAGAAATGGGCAAGAACTATGTCAATCTCCTCAGGTCTTAAAATTTCCAATGCAATTTTGTTTAAATTCAGAAATTTTGGATGCTTCTGGGAGAAACTGTCATTAACAAAATGTAGACTATATTAAGCATGACAGGGAGCAGTTGATCTCTTTATATTCTTGTTAGGCAGTTCTTCTTCATGCTGAAGCTTTTTTAATGCATAAATGCCTACTATCGTAACAGAATGTTTAAACTGATATGGCTCTGAATCTTGCAATAGGAAAAAGCAACTCAGTAGTGTGAGCAGGCTTTGAAGTTTTGTAGAGGTTTGTGTGCATTTATAATCACCTATCTAAATATACTTATACAAAAGTAGCACTAAATTATATTCTTATGCTGCACACAGTTTTTGATTTAAAACCCAAGACATTTCCAAGTCATCTAGTCACTAGTGCAATCCTGTGTTCAAGGAGAAAAAAAATTGAACAAGAGTGATAGACCAAAATCCCAGAGGACACATGACAAATGCATAAAAATATTTTGTGGTGGAGTTTGTATCTTTCCCTGGGTGCAGAAACACTTTATATGATTGGAATTGGTTTGTTTTGTTGGTTTTTTTTGGGAACAAGAAAAAAAGGTGAGGCCATGTTGTAAAAATGTGAGATGTTGTATGAGCTGTAGGTTAATTACTTCTTGAGTGATCTGTGCTATTGTCCTCAATCTGTAAGACAGAGGTGCTCTGTTAATGCAGTTCTTTTCAACTGAATTTCACGAGTTCATAGAAAATTTGAACTAGTAGAGAAGATATACTGTTGTCCATTCAGTTACATTTCCCAGAAATGTTGCTGGTCCTAGTTCATGATACACTGTGATTCTGCAAGGCAGCTCTGATCTCCTTGATGCAGTTGCAGTTGTCATGTGGAGACTGAGCATTTGAGTCATGTACTATATTAACCAGGAAAGGTGACAACTCCGAATATGAGACAACCTCTCCCTCCCACCCAAAATAGAAGGTTATAGACAAAAAATGTTTATTACATATCTCATCCCTCTTCATTTGCATCACCATCCCTCTCCTGCTCACATACCATTCCTTCGTCATTTTCAGTGTCTTCCCTGCTCTCAACTTGAACTCAAACAAATCATCTTTGGTTCCACCCATGGAATACGAAATATGGAGTTTCTCAAGACTTTGAACTGCAAGTCCTGGATTTATTTGGTACCATTCTGTCTAAATCCATTGTTGTGCCTGGCTCCATTATTTTTTCTGTAAGAATTTTAACATGATCACCTCTGTAAAGCCATTTTGAATATACTGACTTCAAATGGTCTTCAAAGGGCTTGTTCGCGAGCATATCAAGTCATCTGCAGCTGTGAATACCTTCCTTCTGTTGTGACCAGAGAACAGTATTAACTTCTCTGATAATATTTTTTGCTAGTGGTAGGTGCCCTTTGAATGAGTCTAGGACAAGCATTCCTCCTTTTTGTTAATAGCACACCTGGTCGTCTATTCTGAACAACGTTCAGCCAATCCTTCATTAAGTCTTTAGACATCCATCCTGGGTTTGACACCTTACAATTATTCCAGTAGGCAGCTGTTCCTTCGGCATTGTTTTACGCTTCAGAATCACATATGGTGGCAATTTCATACCATCTGCTAACACTGCCAACATGACTATAATGTGCATTTTTTCATTCCCCAAAGTTTTTTATGATGACAAATTTTGAGCCTATTTCTTCAATGGTGTAATTGGCTGGTGTGTCAAAATAAACTGGAGTCTCATTGGCATTACCCATTTGGCTCAGCAAGTAATTGCAGTCTCTACATAAGCCAATCGCATACTGCTGGAATGCAGTGATTTTTCTGGTGAAGTAAGAAAGTAGGTGTGGGTATAACAAAGTTCCTCACCGTAGGCAGAATCCATTGTGACACATCATTTGTACGCATTGACTATTACTCACCTCGAATTCTCTATGGAGTGTTTTCTGCTTGTGCTATTTCTTGATCTTTCGGTTTAATGATTTTCTATATAACGGGGTTTCTATATTTTCTTGGAGTATGGAGAAATTCTACAACTTGTTCTTCTACTTTGTGAAAATCTTATTTTGGGTGCATATACATGTTATAAGTGTATGTACATATATACGCTTTATATGTCCTCCCAGCACCACAAATCTTAAATTTTTTTTCCCACAAGGGGTACCACCAAGCTTAAAATATGCATTGTACACCTTTTGGTACCTTCCCTGTTGCACTCATTTTTCTCGTCTCCAGATGATCTGCTATTTCACACATCACATAGAAGATTCAGGGAGACTCATAAAACTGTGAAAGATCACTGTGGAGTTTTCTGAATTACAATACACCACACAACTTCACAAGTCACTGAGAAAAAAACCTAACATGCTAACACCATGTTTTATTTAAACTTAGAGCTGCTTTGGGCATATTTGTGCTCCTTCTTCACTCTCCCACAGTGCACGCTCACTTTGCCTTCATTAATCCTAAGGGAAGATGAAACAATTTTTCAAGTTAAAGTACTTGGGAAAAAAAATAACCTTATCATTTTCTTTATTGCTAATATGGTAACTCGAATTTTGCTTTTCTATTTTAGGGCATTTATTCTACACTGTGTTTACAAAGAAATATATTTTCCATTCTCTCCTGTAGTAGGTGACTAAAAAAAGTGGAAAAAGTTTCCCTCTGTAGTTGCCTGACTGTCCCCATTGTAGGAGTGTAAATGGCTATCTACATTAAATGCCAAACTTTTAGACTGATGAAGTTAGATAGAATGGGGACAAAGAGCTGAGAGTAAGGGTGCTGAAGGTGTGAACTGATTTTGAAAGATATATGGCAAGGTTTACCCAGGCAGCCAAAAGTTATGTTTACTTGAGAGAGACAACTGAAAACTGCAGTGCCTCCTACCTTGTGACTACCTGCAAATTGACCTCCAGATATATGAAAGACCCACATTTCTCTGGACTGAGGACTTCTTGGACTATCATGTATCCAAGGAGGCTACCAGAAGTGTTATTTCTCCATGTAGACTGCCGTGCATTGAAGGATGGAGAGGAGTGGGGAACTGGTGTTGTAGGTCCCACCTCAATATTTGAATTGGGATATGACACAGGCACCACAAAAGTATTGCTAGATCACTTTAAATTTAGGCATTTGATCCCAAGTCTTTGGGAATCAGGAGCCATTGCTTGACACAAGAGAAAGATACGGACATTAATATGATTTAATCATGCCCCTTCAGGAAAGGAATGTCTCTGAGTTCACATTGGGTTAAAAATCAACCAATAGGTAACAACTTCCTTTTTTGAGAGGCTGAATGTTTTATACCTCTGCCAGTACGCTGAAACTCTGATTTGGGAAAGAAACACAGTCTGGCACACCGCCTTTGATTGGTTGCCAGCTCTTGGTTTAGCACAATCTGTAACCTCCTTCAGATAGCGGGTAGGAAGCAGCACCTGCCGTTCTGATTTGCATTGCAGTAGGGGGCAAGAGAATCCGGCCACCATGAGGAAGACGGCATGCCAAAAACCCAGCTGCCCACCTATGTAAGGCTGGACCCCAGGTCTGCAACCATCCCTGTGCAGAGACCTCTCCGGCTCCCCATAAGTGAAATGGTATTGACCTTCCAAGATAGGTATTTCTGAAATGGATCTTGGGGTGATTGACATTTTGAGTCAGATAACTGCCCAGCTTGGGTTTTTTGGTGCGTTTTGTTGGGTTTTTTCCCCCAATTGACAAAATGCCCTTCAGCTACTTTTGTTTTGCACTTACAGCCAATTGGCCTGAGACTGACATTTTCAGAAAAAAAAAAAAGGGGGGGGGGATAAAAATGGGGGGAGGGCAGTTGTTGCATGTATTTAGCAATATAAGAAAGGAACTCTTCTTGTACTGATTGTTTGATGTTTGCACATATTTTTCTTTTTTATGTATTCAGACCTGTTTATGCCAAACAGGTATTGTCAGAAGCACAGACTTTAATAAGTTTGGGGAGGTTTTTTGAAAGGGAGTTGATGCAGATCCCTACAGCAGTGCCAAATTTAGTAGGAGGAGAGAAAGGAACAGATGTAGGAGATATATTACCAAAGTTAGTATGGCTGCCATCTCTCCTGTCTCTTTTGCAGAAGCATACATATCCAGTTTTACATGGCAGATACTTGGAAGACATCTTGGTGGACAGAGTATCACAACCAAACTAATCTGTTTCAGCTTCTCATGTGATAAGGTCATCATCCCTTATATACAACACCTTAAAAAATAAAATTGAGAAACATCATAAAAAGTATTTAATTCAATTTTCATTAAAACTTTGGATGAATACTGTTTCATGATCAGTGATGAGGTAGATTAATTTGCTGTAGAAAAATTAAGGAAGGAAAGGCTTTAACTCTTTTTTGTTGCCTTCAGATGGCGTGCCGTTCCTGAACCAGGTCGCCACGCCATCTGAAGGCAACACTTTTTAGAGAAACATTTAAAGAGAAAATTTTCAAAAAGTAGGTTTCTTCCATTTTTCAAATCCAGGCAGGAATATGTACATCCTCATTTTTCCATATCCTTAGTTTCCTGTCCACTTTCAGTCATGCAGAAGGTTTTTTTTTGCATGGCTTATGCAGATCTAAAAGTGATTTGTCCAGTGAGTCATGTCCTGAACTTCCTGGGTATGAATGTGAACAAGTCCAAGGCATGAATTTCAAGACAGAGGTACATCTTTTGATTCCCAGCAGCCTGGGAATCTGGATATCTGGTACCTCACTTGCTCAAAGTGGCAGGGTGGCAAATTACCAAGAGAAGGAGTAGTCTGTTGCCCATATCAGTAGGGTTGGCAAAGCTGAGCACAGAGTCTGTTCAGATGTTGATTAGAGAATAACAGATGAAATATGACCTTTCTCTAGTCCTCTAGATACGCCTCAGAAAAGATGAAGATGCAGAATATATTAGGTTTCTTACAGAATCAAGCTCCAAAGGTGAGAGTCCCATTCAAGTAAGCCATATGCAGTACCCTGTCCCATGAAATGAAGCTAATGGAGCTGAGGGCTGGGAAGAGGTCAGGCCACCCTCTGATACCAACAGCTGAGCCTCAGTACTGGTGGGACAAACCTTCTGTGGATCTTTAGGAACCCGTGCGGTCCGAATCCTTTTAGGAGTCCTCTATGTGAGTTTTTATTCGGGGAAATTATCACAGAAGCTTTACAGACACCATTTGTCTTAACTGAAGAGCTCAGTAACCTAATGATGCTCATTTTATGGTCAGGAAATCCAAGGCGCACAGAGCTGAAGTGACTTATCTAAGCCTGTTTCTCAGTTATATACAAAATTCAGACCTACCTGGTTGGCCAGCCCTCACCTTGCTCAGTTGTCTGGTTTTCTGTATTCTCCTGCCCTCACAAGCAAGGTGAATCACATAAGCTGGCCTACATTAGGGCAGGCAGTTTCCTCCCTCAATACATGAAATAGCTGGTTCTTTCTTAACTCTCACCCCATTCATTGGAACCCTACAACCCCTACCCCACCTTACCCCCCAAAACCCAAACCAAGCAAACAAGTAGCCAGGCCATGTTGTTTCTAGTGGTGTAAAGAAGAATTCATCTACAGCCAGGCTGTTGCTGGTCTATTTCTGCTTGTCAGAAAAATATGTAGCTGCTGATCTCAACCCTAAATCTCCATGCCCCTAAACAGTTGAAAATCTTCCATTTCCTTTCTCCATTTCTAGAAGGAACAAAGTTGTGGGAAGGAGATCTGGAAATATGAGGAAGAAGTGAGAAGATAACAGAATCATGGTTTGAGGGAAGGTTTAGGGAGTAATTAAGTATTGAAATGTTAGGGTCTCACTGCCCTTTTCCTTCACCCAGACTTTTGGTACTTTTCTTTTTTCTGAGTAAATGTATGCAAATGCATGCCAGGGGTGTGCGTCTGTAAATATATGCCAGAGGGTTTATTGTTTTGATGCCAGTAGGTTTGCCCACTGAGGCCTCCCAGCTCCTGTATTTATATATTTCGCACACTGTAAAGGGATCATAGCTCCTTGGGAGACACAGTGCTCACATTTCCGTGGTGCAGAAAATAGAGAAGTAGTGGTAGGCCAGAGCTGATGTATTGTTAAAATTCCTAACTTCATTACGTGTGAGTCTAGTAAATCTTTATTTTGAAATCAGAATTCAGAAAGAGGAAAAATGATGCTGAATTATTTTCTTTCTCACCGGGAACAGTCTCACGCTTGCTGCCTGTGCTTTGTAAAGGCTGCATACATAGTTAAGCACCTTTCGCGTTTACAGATGCCTTTACATTTACAAATGCCTTTATCTTCAGAAGCATATTTGACACACTAGGCTAGCTTACAGTTTGAAAAGCCAGGGAATCATTCTCTGAATAGCTGAATACAGAGCATTTGAAACAATCAATGACAACTTGCCAGGGCTTGGGCAGAACGCTCCCTATTGTAAAAAGAGCTGTAGAGCAGGCTGTGAAACTCGAGTGGTCATCTGATAGGAAATGAATGCAACCAATCTCCAAGGAGCTAAGCAGATATTAGCAACACCAGTTGCTTGTAGGCACAGTGCTGTTTATCTCCCTGCATTTGACTGAGCTTCTCATGTTCTGCTTAGGAATAAAAGGATTGCTACTTTTGTTAGTCTTTATCTCTTAAGTATTTCCATATCTAGTAAATTTCTTTTGGAAATATTAGGCCTATTTGTATGAATGTGCTTTTTCCTGAATTTGTGAAATCGTAATAAAAAACTACAAATACAGGAAGTTCCTGAATCATGTGATGTTAGGCAGGATTGAAGGTGCCCTCCTATTATGCAAATGTCCGCAGATTTATCTTTTTGCTTTTAAACGGTTAACAGCCTACAGCTACTAGAGGAAAACAAAATTATAAGTTAGTGACTTGACTTCCCCTTTCTTCTTTATTCTCTACATCCACTTAAAAGGGTACAAAATCTCTGAGTGTGAGATGTAGGGAGAGAGTGCAGATGTGTGTGGAGATGTGGGTGTAAATATTTTAGCACTGCTACAAAACCTTGTTTATTCAATTTACAGTGAATTGAACTGTTACATTTCTTTACATTCAGTTCCTCACATTTCAAAATCTCAACTTTCCGGCATTCTAGATCTATCTATAAGATTTTTTGGGGAAAAAAGTATTTTCCCCAACCTATCCAGTACAGATTTTTACTTGCATCCCTGTTGAAATCCAGCGTAAACTATTGCTTTGACAGCAACACATTTTAGATGAGTACCGTAAAGAATTAATCCTAAACAAGCTTTCTGATAATCTGTATTATCATTACTCACCACTGAAATGGAACTGTTTCTCCAGTGAAACAATGGAAACCAGCAGCAATGCAAGATTCCTCCTGAAATATTATAGATACTGAAAAACAGTAAGTAGGGTGAACTCTCTTACATGCTTGAAATTACGGGCAGAGTAATAGAATTCTGCACACAGGGGGAATGGTCTTTATTATCACCACATCTCTTCCTCTTTATTTTCATTGTGTATATAATTGTATATTTACTGTATTGGTGTATTTAGTAGGTATTACTGCACTACAGTGTAGTACAGCATAGTGCTCAGGGATTCAAAACACAATGACTATGGACGAGATCACATACCACTACTAAAGGACTCTTCTGTGTTTTATTCATTTGCAGTTTGTATGAGTATAATCTCTGGATACATAGGAAATGATGACAAATTATGAAAAAAGGTAAACAACATGCAAATGCTGATTATATTTCTTTGTTATCAGGGTGTCTAAAAATATGTAGTTAGTTTCCTAGTTTTTCCCCTACCACATAGTTTGATTTGTAGACATTTGGGGGGATTTTTTTTTTTTCCTCTGGGAATTGGTCTAAGTTATGGTGTTAGA
The DNA here is from genome assembly GCA_008711295.1 of Anarhynchus alexandrinus. NCBI lineage: Eukaryota > Metazoa > Chordata > Aves > Charadriiformes > Charadriidae > Anarhynchus > Anarhynchus alexandrinus. Next base: position 1,843,469 of record VUYV01000122.1, read on the forward strand.
GGAAGAAGAATTAAATGGATATAATTTTTTTCTGTTCTGGTGAATTTTCACCAGAGATCTTGGAAATTCTTTCATGGAACCTGTCTAAGTCTGCAGTAAACGATGCACTTATCTGCTAGATGGATGCTGAATTGATTCGAAGGTACTCAGCTGCTGCATCATCTTTATTTTCACACATCAAAGGTAGGCATATTGCAAGCAATTAATCATGTACTTGTTTATTGTTTTGGAGTAAATGCATTTTACACACCTTTTGTTGCTGAGTTTAATTTAATTACATTGATCCCTCTGTGTACCTGTCTTTACCTTAGTGAACATAAAAAGGAAAGGATGAGAGAAAAAAAGAAACATTTGCTTCTGTGATTCTGATTACTTTGAAACAAGGGGCATAAGATGGGTTACTTATCACTGGTATTTTTAAAACGAATTAACTGCTAAAAGTATTTACAAACATATTTGGCTACTAATATCAAAACACTTGTGTTTTACATGAAAACACTTAGTCAGTCTTTAGAACCAAATCAGTAGCTTGTGAGGGCCCAGTTTCACAGGGTGGAGTTTATCCAGAATAGGCTAGCATGGTGCTTAGTTGTCATTGGGAACACCAGGTAAAAAAATAAGGGGGACTTTACAATGATTCTTAAAAAAATGAATTTTAACCTTTATGTCTTTTCTACCTACTGGTGTAGACATTAGTCCTTGCTAGTGTTGCTTTTTCTTTTCACAGTCATCCCCCCAGACTGTTTATTAATGGCTATGGCAATAGGTGTTTGTGTGTTTGTGTACCACAGAAGTTGCTCTTTGGGGTATGGATGTGGTTTTCACTACAGTGCATTTAACATGAATGTTAAAAAATATGCAGGTGCTACTCAGCAGGAAGTTTTCAGTTGCCTGCTGCCATTTTACTGAGAACAAGAGTTGATGCACTTGGATTTTACTGTCTTAAATGGGGCAGATAGGAATTCTTTATAAAAACCCACAGGCAGCAACACAATTTTCATCAGTTACGACTAAAGCAAGGCTTTTACCTGAAGTCTAAACCCTCGTCTTTATGGAATGACCAGACATGAAGTTCCTGTGTCATCTCATCTTCGTAAAAAGTGAAAAATTTATAGATGAGGGAAATTTGGAAGCCTTGAAATTAATGGCCATGAAAAGTGTCACCATAGCCGTGTCTGTAATTGCAATTAAAAAGTAATACAAGGCCTTTGGGGAACAGAATTAATGCAGTGGGCAGAAATGTATGAAAACCTTTGTGACAAACAAAGATCTTAATGCCCCCATTTCTCTTTTTCTTCCCTTCCCTTCCCGTCCCTTCCGCAAACAGCCCAGTCGGACATTCAGTGTAGAAAGTATTAATTATTTATATTTCCTGATAGATTTAAGTCTGTGGTTTGTTTTATTATTATTATAAAATTCCTTTAAAAAGGATTGGATGGGCTTCTAAGTATTTCCTGGTTTTGCAAAAGACTGCAAAAAGGGAGGAGGAAGTTGTTGCGTGATATCAGCATTCACATTTGTATCTCCCCGTACAGAGTTTTACTCAATTAATGGATAAGTCCATTTAGTTTATTATTGTTTTAGTTTAGAAAGCAGTGAGTGTTTGATTGCTGGAATTTGCTCTTCTTCTTAGAACTGTATCCAACCTCACCAAATCAGTAATTCTTTGTCTCTCTAAGTTTTTCTGTAAGACAAAACTTTATGTATCTCTGAGTCTCCTTTTTTGTGTGCTGTGAGTACCACTATACATACATGAAACTTCTCTTTTACTGTAAGATTTAATTTTACTTGTGAAGGGATTTTTTTCCTTTTTTAATTTATCTACAAAATTGTACATGTAGCAAAGAAGCAACCTGAAAATAAACTTCAAAGCCTGCATCGGTCTCATGGTCAAGACCTGTTAGAAGGATATCAGCAATCAGTATATTTAATAGTTTTCTCTCTGTAGTACATTAATTCTTTCACTGTCTCCTAAATCATGTTCTCCATCCTTTGTGTATTATACCTATTCTTTGAACCCCCTTGTATGAGTCTTACTTCTTTTTAGGTTTAGATGGGCTATGAACTATCATGACTTTAAATTGGGATGAACTGATACAGCTAAATGTGGAAACTGACCCTTGGAGTTATTACTAATTTTCCCCTTATAAGCCAAGATTAAGGTGATAATCTTCTAGAAAGCTGTTTTAATCAGTAGATACTTTTTGGGGGGAAGGGAAAAAAAAAAAAGAGAAGGCTCTTTTTCCCATGTTTTTTTTCACAGTAGTTTAATTTCTGTGGAGCTTTTGTAGCTTCAGACATGTAAGACTCAAAGCCCAAGTTCCTTACAAAAATGAAATGGGTAAGATCTTGGTTAATACTTTTGCTCTTTGATTAAAATCACAAAGAATTCCAGCTTTTAAAAGTTCTTAGACAAAAGGACAAATTCTGCCCTTGGCCTCATTCTGTAATGTCGATGAATCCTTGTAGTTAAATTTTCTTATCAGAGTAAAAAATGTAAATTCTTTACCCCAAAAGACTTGTGTTTAGACTGTTGATCATAACAGAGAAATCTTGCATTAAATTTATGCAGCATATGAGGAGGAGGATACAAATCCAAAGTACCAACAATGTGAGAAGGGTCCAAGCTGTAATGCCTTATGTACCATAAGTGGCATCTTGAAATTCAAATGCCAGATAACCAGGGACTATTTCAATGAATTTAGTATTTGTATAACACTGTATACATTAGCCTGGTTATAGTACTCAAGGAGTCCTTCAGTCTTCATAGCACTAGAATATATTATTGTAACACAGTCTAAAAAAATAGAGAAAATACTGATTTTGTTAGTGGCAGAATTCTGCACTTTGGGTAAGAAAGTTAATGGCCATTTGTATGTGATGCATCAGAGGTTTAAATAAATGTAAATTACTGGCCAGAGTATATAAAATGAGGAATCTATTAAAACTTCCATATCATCATTTCAGTTTTAATACAATAATGAAATATTTAACAACAATTTAACAACAAATATTTAAGAACGATTAAACTGGTTTATGAACAAGGAAAGTTCTTCTTCTGCCATCCTGTGCACCCCCTTGGCAAGATGAAGCTCTGTCAGATGTGAGTCATTCTCCTGGAGCAAGGATTTGATTGCACCAGACCCTGAGTCTCTAAATTTGGGTATCAGGCATCAAAATCTTTACCCTTGTGTACTCAGTGTTCTTGTTAGCACAGGAAGGCACCGGAAGGCGGCAAGACTGGTGTGTCAATCATGGAGAAAGCAGTGTGGCAGAGAAGGGGAAGGAGCACTGGGTGCTATTTTGGTGGTAGTTCTAAATAATTTTAGATGTATACCAAGGCACCAGTTTTTATGGCAAGGCACCATATCTTGCCCAGAAGTGCTAGCAAGTACATTATCACTATTATCAGCTATATCTGACACTAACTAAATCTTACTTAGCTCATGTCCTTGCAAATCTAAGTGTCAGCCAGAAACTATGAAACCGTATCACTGGGCATCATCACATTATCATCTCATAAAAGTCAGACATGAAAAGATGTAATGTGTGGAAACTGATTTGTGTTTTCTGTGGTTTAGAAGCTACTAAAAGCTTTCCAAAATCCTAACCGCAGCCTTGTGTATAGCATGATCTGACTATACACGATTATTTTTTCTCAACTAGGGCTTTATGACAGGGAACATATTTCAGAATTAGGTGGATTTAAGAATGACTGCAGAGTGTGAGTTAGCTTAGGATGGAAACTGCAGGCTTCAGCCACTGGGATTTATTTTAAGAAATGAACACCGAAATTATAAATTGTGAAGTATTATTGAAAAGTGACTGCTTAGAGGAAACAGATTTGTTCTACAGCACAGCAGAGCCCAGTTGATAGAGTAAAACAGGGGTAATATAAATATTGAACAAACAAATTGCTAGAAGATTGGGAAAAAACTATTACTCCAGATCCTTTATGTAGACTAGGAAGTAAATTTACTTTATTTTTTCAAGATTCATGCAGGAAACATCTGCATAGAAATTCCACGTGACAGCTGGGAGCTCCAAGAGAGGTCACAAAACCTTCAAAGGTGTTATCTGATTCCTGAACCCCGCAGTGTTGTGAATGTTAATCCTGTCCCCTCCGTAACACCTCCAAAAATGTGTAACGCATGAGAGCTAAAAGAGTTCCAACCTTATCTTCCTTATCCTTCTTTCACCTACAAATACTTTACCCACCACCCAGGAAGACCTCTAAAATAGTAGGCTGGTGCATGGTGTGGGAAGGGATTTTGGGAACATGATAGAATGTCTTTGTGCTTTCCTGCCACGGTAATGCGCACATGACAATATCTGATTAATTTCATTAGAATCTAAATATAAATCAAAGCTTGCTTTGCGAAGTTTCAGTAAAATCAGTGAGGATGCAGAGTGCTTGTTTTAGTATAAATATGCAGCTGTTGAACTGAAACAAAGTTCATTCCACAACACTAATCTTTGTTTCTAACTGGAAACAAGTATCTGCTTAGCTGGAGTGGAAGTGCGCTCATCATTTTTTGATCTATAAATACCTGAAACTTTATCAAAGACTTTATAGAATTTTTCTCTTTCTCCAAATAGAGGATCTGGATCATGAGAATGTCATTAAGCGTATGTTCAGTCATGTTAACTGCATTGATTCCTAGTTTTTGGATTGCTAATTCATTAGTCTGCAGTGGATTTTGCTTCCAGTCACTGAATTACGTGTGTGTTGAGGATTATGCATATAAATGTACGATACTGTAGACATTTTGTGTTCACACTGTTATCATGTAACATCAATGAATGTTGCAAGTAAATTAAAATTCAATTGTTTGTAAAGACTGTATTTGATAAATTTCTTTTAAAAAGAAGAGGAAAGAGATCTTAAAAAAAAAATAGGTAGAGTTATATGGATTTTGCTGTCCTCTTCCTAGAACAGGAACTTGAAGCTGCTTTGACCTCTGTACAATTTAAAGTAATGTTTGTCAAAATTTGCTTTAAATAGGCAGATAGGTTACTGAACTTTACAGAGGTCTTTTACAGAAGAGTTGGGTCAGAACATCTGGGTATTTTGGCTCACCGAGCTCATAGAGTAACACCTCAGCTTCTAAGATTTGTCTTAATTTATGTCTAACTGGTACTAGGTTATTTTAATAGGTGACAAAAGAGTGACAATGTGGTATGGGTGGAATGAGAATGGTGGGACTGGACCTGCCTTCTTCACAGGTTCTCAGAGTGAGTATGAGGGGACCAGAATTTTTGGGCTACACCTACATGAAATAGCTAGACTGGAATCTTGTCTCATGTAGTACATGAAACATGCAGGGCGAAGGGAAACCGATTAGTAGAAGTGCACAATACAAATGTGCTGGATATAGAGTGAGCTAACCTGAACTCTCTCTGATGTGTCTGTAATTGATCTAAGTAGTTGTAATTGGAAAATGAAAAATGGCTCATAAAAAATGTAGCAGATATTTTTCTTTGTTTTCGCTTTCATACATACCTGAAAGGGAGAATCTTCTAATGGGAAAAGTTGTTTTGTGAACACTGGAATTCATGATGCTGTGTTTCTAAGGGTTTATGTCTAATAGGTGAGGTTTTATCCCTTTCCTTATCTTTTTCCTCCAGCAGCAATTACTTACAGTTCCACACTCTGTTTCCTATGCTCTTCCACAGTACCTTCACCTTCTTAGGCCTCCAAATTCCTGGATGTATCAAAAAGTGTACTCTGTGGCTGCTTTCAAACTACTACTGAGCTAATTTATTGAAAAGAATATGTATGCTGTTTGGCTGACCAGCTGATGAATGAGAACTCAAATTGTTGTTCATTCTGCGGGGATACAAATTTGATCTCTTTTTCCTACTCAGCAGCTGATTTTCTCGGGCTTAATGTTTCCGATACAACCAGACCTATATCAAATGTGGTTGGAATTAGATGATTTATTGAAAAGTTTTTAAGGGGAAGGTAGTCAGCATGCCTGCATGAGCTTTGTTTCTTAGAATATCCAGGTGCAATTTGAAAGAAGGATATTTGTTCTGGGATAAGTTTTAGACTTGTTACTGTTCCCCAGCAAAACAAAGAAGATAGGGCAATACAGTAAGCCTTATTTGAGCAGTGTATCTACCTGCATAACACTGAGTCTGATTCCCGGGTACATTTGCAGCCTACATAGTAATCTGAAAATTATACTTCCAGAACCCATTTATCCTCATCCTTTCAGTCCCGTCCCTCNCCCCAGCCTTTATAGCATCTCATTTCCTAAAGTCTGTCTATCCATCCAGAATTTAATTTTCTCCTTTACCCTTCCAACTTTCTGTACTTTTTCTCACAGTGATGGGGATAGCACCATCCCTACCTGTCAATCAAAAATAGCACAGTACCACAACTTCTTTGGTCCTCTCCATCCATTCCTTGTATTATTTTTTTTTTTCTTTTGCAGCCACAGTGGTTCAGTCCTAATCTCATTTACTTTTACTGCCTCTTCAATAATATCATTTACACTCCTTGAATCCATCTTCTGGCTTGCAATTTTATAGCATTTCAAATTCAGATTGCTTTTCCTTATTTTTAAGGTCCTCTACAGCTATGATATTCTCTGTCTATCTGGCTTGTCCTCTCTCTATTTCTTCTCCTCCACAGTTTCCTCTCTGCCAGTGAAACACCTTTTCCTATCTGTCTGTCCATGTCTATCACAGCTTTTTTCATGCTGTTTCCAAAACAGACATTAAATGTCAAAATTTCTGGTTTATGAGTCTGCTTTCCAGGCACAGTTCTACCATGAGGCCTGTAGGAAATTCAGAGGTAACAGTAGCTAGAGACCATGGGGAGCATACTATTATTATTATTTAGAAGGAAAAAGGAAATAATTTACACATTAACACATATGTGCATATGAATATGTATACATTCTCCTGCATATATTTGTTGAAGAGTGCTATTTAGGTCAAGAAAAGCCTTCTGGGTGCAACAACAATCTAATAAGTTATTAAATCAATGCTTTTGTAATAATGTTCCATTATATACTTGCCAGACAACCTCCATTTTCTAACCCCAATTAAAGCTCATCTTTGTTCATCATGTTTTAACACTGTGTTCTCCATCCTTATATTTAATCATAACTACACACAAGGAATAGGAGAAAAAAAATCTATAAAATCTATGTGTCCCATATATTTTGTGACTTTGCCAGTGTTGTATATTTTTCTTTCATCAAAGTCTGAAAGGATTGGCAGATCCTTGGAGTACTGTCATTCCACAATCATGCCATGCTGCTTGTAAAAAAAAAGCGTTTTTCCTGTTCCAAACTTGTTTCCTTCTCTATGCCTGAACATACCAGGAAAAATGTAGCAGCTTCCTTTTATCTACTTTGGATTTATGGAAAAAATATTGGTAGTGTCTGGCTTTTTTGCTTCCTGGTAGTAGAAACTCTCAGCATTGACCTAATTTTATCTCATTTAAGATCGTGGGAGTTTTGTTTACCATTACCTTTAGCAGGAATAGTGATGGCTAATTCTGAATCATTTTACTAATCCAAGCTTTGAAAATTCGAAAGCTTAAGAATCTCTTTTAAGTCATTGCCTGGCACTTTTGAGACTGGTTTATTATCCTGAGTAGAGATGGCTAACGTAAAATGCAAATGAGGCAAAAATCACTTAATTTACTATCTATCTTTTGGGGGGAAAAAAAAGGAAATAATCAGAAAAGGTAAATCTGTCTATTTAAAAGTTTTAAATAAATGCTTTGACTCTTAATTGAAACTCAACCACTTTTCTTTGCTAGATTGCTTGGGATGAAGGGGCTATTTTGAGTCATTTGAATTATTTCTTAGATTTTCTTGTTCTCGCAATTCAAGTCATATATTAATAATTTTCAAGTGCTGTACCTATGTATTCAGACATATGGTCTTTGAGTTCATTATGCAATGATACTCCCAGATGCTTTGAAATGTGAGAGTTCATAGCTTTGAGGTTGCAGGTTTTGTTTTGTTTTAGATTCGGGAGTGCCTGTAGTCAACAATTCAGCAAAAAATATTGTAATGGTTAAACTAGTGTTTAATGCAAACTAAAGACCAAGGACATTCTAAAATAATATTTTATTCTTTGTGTCATTCAAGAGACTGAAAAATTCGGATTTTTTTTTAATTTATTTGCCAGATGGAAAGACTATGTACAGCTTCTACTAGTATAAAAGAAGAATGGGCCTAATTCTTTGTTTTGAAGATATACCCTTAAAACCATGTGTAAGATCTGTATGATGATCCAGGGGAATGAGAATGTTCAGTCTAATTTCCCAATTTCTTTTTAGCCTAGTCAGTATTTCATTCACACACACTTTTAATATTCTTGTTGCCTAAATCATATATTAATGTTTTTGGTCTCCGTAGCTGAAAGGCATAATTCCAGTAATGAGGGGAAATAAGCAGAATGCTTGATGAAGTAGCTAAGCTACCAAACAACAAACAGAATGTTTCATCAACTATGTTTTAACAACTGGTATATGAAGCTGCCACAGTTTTGTCATTTCCTTGCCAAGAAATGCATCTCTTTTCATTACAATGTGGTATGATATCAAAAGGGTCAAATCAACCAAAATGTTGTGAAAGCGTAATATACAGCAGGAATAGAAAGCAGGCTAAGAGGAAATCATAGAAAAAATGATGTTTTAAGAACTATTTCAGACAGTGATCCTGTTTCTTTTTTCCTTCTGTGAGACCTTGAGCACACCTACTAAATCACATGGAAACAAACAGAATCAACAGTCACCCCAAAGTAAGTGATACAATCTCCTAGCTAAATTAATTATTTTGTTCCTTACCATTCCAGTATTTCATACTGAAAAGGAAGTTTGAAGTTCAAGTTTCTAAGAAAGTACCACAGTTTTAAATGTCTGGTTTTTTGGTCCATTTCTTTCTTCTGGGAGATTTATAGGGTAGAAGCAGTTTGATTGAGAGGAAGAGGAGAAATCAGAGATGGTAGAGTTGACTTCTAAATTGCTGACAGCTGAGTTCCCAAGGCCGTATGCTTTGTTCATTATTTGTAATATATCTTTTCTATCTGTAGAAATATATTTGTATAATACTTAAAATAGTTATTTTTTAATTAATTGATTCAGTTATTTTTAGCAATATTCCACAAAAATTACCAAACATTTTAAAAGAAAAAAACTTTAAGTAGAAGTTTGTTAGAAAGTAGAACTTTTTTGATCCAATACAATGAAGAGTATCTTGATTACCTTCTATTAAAAATTTTATTTTCCATTTTCCCTTATAGCTAGTGCATTATGGTAGCCTTTCTAAGCAGTAATAACAGTTATATGTAGCCCACCTCTGCAGAAGCATTCACATATATGCAAGAATCTGCATTGGAGTTTTTGCTCATAGCATTGTGCGGTTACAGAGTGGATCATCTGAATAGTCCTATTTACTGTGAATTTGTTTGACTCCCATAGTTTTGGTGCACATGAACTAAGTCTGTTTTGGAGAAAACAGTTAGGAGCTGTGTTCCTAGGTGCTCCATGCCCCAGGAGGGACATAGCAGTTCTGAACCAATAGCTGGTTCCTTGGGCATCTTCGAACCTGAGGTGTGGTGGAGTATTTACTCCAGCAAATCAGGCTAACCATGTTTCATCTAGGACTCTGGAAGGACTTCCTAGGCTCAAAAAAACCCAGACCACCTACGTGCCAGGTGACGGACGTGCAGATCTGCCTGCTTCATTGTGTGGATGTCTAGCCATTAGGTAAAATGATGCTCATCTGTTCAAAGGTAAAACAGTGACATAATGCGAGGTACATTAAAGCCAGTCCTGGAGACACTTGAGCAGAGATGAAAATATCTACAAGTGTTTTGAAGCGCACCATTGACATGTGGGAAGCTTTGTACGGGGAGAGAGGGGGTGTACTTGGATAGTATCCTGATTCTGTTAATTGCTTGCTCATTATTCCACGAGCAAGCTTACACATTATTTCCTGGTTCCAGATAAGGCGCAGCTGGAAATCTGTCTGATGCTATCAGCTGTTTTGAAGTGATTGGGCAATACCTGCATGATTAGAAAGAAATATCTACAGAAAGAGATTTTTATTAAATACATTGTGCTCTTTGTGCAAACTGGCATGAAATGTTGTTCCAGCCATTTCTTATGTATTTAGTCAAATATACCAGTACCATATCTAGTGCTGTTGTTTTTCTAAATACGTTAAATATATAAACCAAAAAAAACCCATGGAGACTACAGTGGCAAGATTCCATTCAGTCTGGCAGTAGTGAATTGTCTCAGCGTTACATGAAGAATATGAGAGAGACCAAATCAGTTCAGATCATTTCTGACAAAGTCGTATGTCTGACAAAGGCCAACAGTGGATGTCCAGAGCATGGCAAAAATGTAATGGTATTTCCTGGACTACTGTCCCAACATCCCCTGGCCTTTACAGAAGTGATGTTTTGGATTTTATCACCTTTAAAGGACTAGGACTTTTCCTTTAAATGTATACCAATTTTCATACAGTGTAGGTGTAGCTCTTTATGGGGAGAGAGCAAGGTCATTACTCACTCTCCGTGTTACACTCGTGACTGTATGCATTTGTGGCATGTCCCCCTCACCCTGCCATGTCTTTTCCAGGCTGAAGCATCCTAGTCTGTTTTGTCACTTCTTGTGGAGAAAACATTTCTTACCTTGATAATCACTGTCATTCTCCTGTAAAACTTCACAGTTTTCACTGTACTCTTTTTGATGTGGGAACACCGTAGCTTATAGTATTTAACAATAAGGTACAGCATAGTTTTCTACATAGTCATAATGATAATTTCTGATTTATTTTCTGTTTCTTTCTTAATTTATCCCAAACATGTATTTGTTTTGATTTCTGTTGATCATTATATTGGTGTTCCTTATTGGCCAGAGCCTCTCAGTCAATATGTAGAGTTGGAATTGTTTTTTCCACACATGATTTACTTTAAATTTATCCATGATGAATTTCATCTGCCCATCACTGAGTCTCCTGGAGTTCTTCTGTTTTTTGAAAGCAGCCATCCTTTTTGCTACCATGAATAAGGTAGCATCATCAGCACACTATGGCATTTCATTGTTCATCCACTTTTCCATATTATTTATGAATATGTTGAGACACCATCACAGTTGCTCGTGACTCCCCATTTGACATCTCTGGCTCTCTGAAAAGTGGTCACTTTGCTTCATGCTTCTGTTTTCCAAAAATGTGAGGAACTTCACCATTGTCCTATGCCTAAGTTTGTTAAGAGTGTTCATTTTGTGATCTTATGAGACACCTTTTGGCATTCCAAGTGGATGATATGCTGATTTCGTTTATCATTATACTTGTTCACTCCTTCAGAAGACCCCTATAATTTGGAAGGTAATGTTTCTATTTACAAGAACTGTATTGAACCTTCCCAATGTATTATATTCTGATGTTCACCAATTCTGTTCTTTACTATGAACAACAGATCAGCTGTTTCATCCTTGATTTCCCTTTGAACTCTATGGCAAATGTCATCTGTTACAGAGAAATCATTACTTTGTCAACTTACTCTATAACCTCTTCTGCCAGTATTTCAGCTTGAGATGGATCACTGATATTTTCCTTGCAAAGAAAGATGTTTTAGAATAGGCACTTAAATGTATCTCCATGGTAAATCCTTAGATTAAACAAAAACCTCTTTGGCCTTATCTACTCTGCGTACTCCTGCTACACTTTTATGTTCTACTTTTTCTGTGGTCTTTTGACAGGCTTCTTACTTTTCTTATGTTTCAAAATTTGTAAATATTTGAATATTTATGGTCTGGCTTTAGGTCTTTTGAAAGTTGTTCTTCAAGGTCGTGTTTGGCCTGCTAAAATCTGATAAAGATTATGATCCTTTCTATCTTCCTCATTTGCACGCGTCTTCACTATTTGAAAGCTGAGGTCTCGATTTTAATAACTTCTCCTACCTTTGTATTTATCCAGCTTTTTCTCAACTTTATAAAAAGCTTTTAGAAGTGGTATGCATATGACCTGGGCCTCTAATATTGTGGTTTTAAATAGTTTTGAGCCTACTGCAAGAACTTACTCTTTTGACTGCCCTTCACAATTTTTAACTTCCTTATTGTTTGTAATTCTTCATTTCATAATTTTTAGTACAAAACAGTAGCAGATTTTGTGGATTTGTTCCCATATGGGTGTCCAACATAGGCACCTTTTTGTCTGCTTGATTTAATTTTATGCAGATCAGCTCTTCAACCATAATCTGCAAGCCGCACCTTGCTACTAGTCAGGACCTGGTTAGAAGTTTCTTCTTTTATTTCCTGGCCAGGGCCTCCATAAAGCAGTCATTTAACATGCCTAAAAATTTGAACCTGATTTTATGTTCTAATGCGATATTTGCCTAATGCCAGGTACAGCTGGTCTTCCATATCTATTGCAGTTATTGCTCTTGCAGCTTCCCTGAGCATGTCCAATGACCTTCCTAAATCTTTAACATTCACTTTCACCATGCTGATTGGACAACAGTGTACTTTAAATTCAATGTTATCTTCTAGGAAATGTAGACCCGAGGAATTGACAGACCCAGCTCAAAGGAAAAGACCTGTTTATCTTCCAGTATCTTTAGTGGGTTGGGAGTTTATAGACTTTCTTTGAATTTGTAGGACATAAGCATATGGCGGTTGTCTATAGTTGACTGTCTAACATAAATTGTGAGTACATGTTGATTACTGGGTTTAATACTTATTTGAAGTTTGAAAAGACTCCTTGCATACAAATAAATAACTTTATTGGAAAAGAAATGAGGTTATCTCTGCAAATGCTAAGTGTTGGATGTGTGAATCTAGTTTTCATGTTCAGGCTTGACTTTTGATGAGTTTCTAAATTAAACTTCACAATGATTCCATTTTAAATGATTCCTTAATAAAGGTTGTTATCTTGACGATGAGTTAGCTAAAACCCCAAATCCCCAAAACATCACTTTTTTTAAAAACGGGATGGGTCTAAGCAGTCATTAGAGCTCAACATACTGGTTTCCTCTGCTTTCTGCACACACTCAGATCTAAAACTGCATCAGGCTAGGACAAAGTTTTCCATAAGAAAGCAAGTTACATAGTGATGCGGTTACTTTTAAGGTGTTTGTTATTTTTGTTTATTATTATATTTTTACTGGAATTAACTTTTTGCTTTCTACCATGAGCTTTCTTAAAAAGAAATTATCTAGGTAATCTGCAGGCATGACAAGTTCTGTAGGCGTGGAGGATGTTGATTACAGGTACACAATGTAGTACATTGAATTTGGCTTCTTTGAATGAGACTTCTGTAAAAGTCTCGTTTATACTGATAACTGGCTAATAGTGTCTAGTATTACCCTTCTCACACACTGCTTGTAGGTCATTGACACACAACAGCCTCTATAATGTTTTAACATGGGAGAAAATAAGATCTTACTGGAAAGATGGTACAGTATCTTCAGTTTCAACATGGCATTTGTTTCATTTTTAGCTCAGCTGTCCCTGCTGGCTTAAGCTCAGCTCTTTGGGTGGGACTGGGATAATTATCTTGTGTGCCAAAGACAAGACAGTTCGTTCAAAATGATGCCTGGAGCTGCAATCAGCATTTGCAGGAAAACAGCAAACCAGGCTTTTTAACATGACAGTAATCTTTTCCTAAACAATTACCAAGAGCTGACCTTCAACTTTTCCCTTTAACAAGTTTAGGTTTACAGTACATGGCTGGGTTGTCTCAAATGAGATTTGAATATCCCTCTCTTTGCAAAAAATAAATGCGTTACAGAAAATGTTGCAGAATGGCTGATTCAGTTTGGTTTACTGGAAGTAATAAATGCCTCATTTTGCAATACAAATAAGCATTGTTAAAAGCAATTCTATTTGATCTGCTGCTTGTGAAATAAGCTGAAATGATAGTTTTCAAAACTGAAGACCTCTGTTTGTTTACAATAAAGCTACAATAAAGATAGCTGTAGTGCAAAAATGTGTGCTTCATCATACCAGTACTGCTCAAGTTTGTTTTGTGAATGGGCAGTAAAAGAAAACAAGAGGTAAAGGATAGATTTTTTATTAGCATAATTCATCAACGAATTATCCAGTACTGCAACTATCAAGTGCTTGTTCCTTTCTTATTTTAATCTCCAGCAAAGATCGATAAATGTTTCACTTCTTCAGATACTGTAGTTCTAGAGGCAAATTTTGGTCATTTGTGTTTTAACTACCGGGAAAAAGGACTTATGGATTGTTACAGAATATTTCACTCTAACCGTAGCCCAGTATGTTGCCCTGCTGTGGCAATGTTTCTCAGTCATTACTACCCTACGGGCATCAGTACTTACTAATTTACTGTGGGCAACCTGCTCTTTTTGTTGGGTCAAGTCTGACATTTTAATGTGGGCACTGGGGCAGCACGTTTTCTGTGAGCCTTGGGCTGAAAAATGCTGAAATATTGTTATCTGTAGAAACACCTTCCACACTGGGCATCGAGCATATGCTTTCCTACCTCCTGCTAGCACCCTCTAAGCTGTTGTAGGGCAAGCAGAAAATAGCAATCTTCTCCAGTAATCTGACAGAAAAGTCTCAGCCTTTTGAAAGCTGACCTGTCCACTGCCCACAACAGGCTGAAATAACTAGTGCAGGATGAAAGCTGGTCATGAATATGTGTACATGGGACATGTAGAGACATGAAGAAATGTAGTTGAATGTGGGCGGACAGCTTTGAATAGAGGGAAGACATTTTATTGACTGGTCACTCACACTAGCTGCACAAGGGGTGCCAAAACCTCTTCCATCATTGACCTCCATGGAGATATTTTGCCTAGCCAGCTAAAGAGGGTATGGGACTGTACACCAATACATGACTGCCTACAGCGGTCAGCTATTAGAAGAGCCCCAAGCATTGCTGTGGCCAGTGCCACCACCCAGTATGCCATGGTGGCAACTCCCAACCACTGCTGAGATGAGGCAGCCTGTTTTGGGGAGGAAGGCTGCTGACTGTGTGAATGCAAAAGGTGGGCTCCATGCTTCGCTTGCTGTCAGGAACACAGAATGGCCCTGGCCCATTTTATTAAGGAAGAAATCTGCAAAATAGTAACACTGATTATCATTTCTATGAATTATGCCTGTGTCCACTAGAAATCAAGTTGGGACAACTAACTTTTCCTGGAGACCATGATAGTAGTCACGGCACCGGCATGGTTGTTAGCTTCAATCAGTACTATGTTTCGTTAGATTTAAACCAGTTAATTAGATATGCATAGTTCTGTAGTCCATTGCCATTTCTGAGCTATCCAATTTCTCTTCAGGTTCATTTTTTCTATACAGTTGACATCATTGTGTGATAATAATTACTGGATGCATCTCCAGAATTAGCTTAGTACAGTCATCAAGATATTGCAAGTGGCTGTATTTCCTACATTACAATAGCAGAAATTGGTACATAATTAGCCCTTTGTATAGCACAGTAGCAAGGAAGGAAGTGATAGTAAGAAGTAGAAATGTACCAGTGGGTTTGGTGATGAATGTCTTGGAAAAAACAGCTGAAGGACAAAAAAAAAAAGAATAAAAGAAAATAATTCAGTGAGACAAGAGGCATGCTTGCACAGCAGACTAAGCTCCTTTACCTAGTGTCTGACTGCAAGGATGTGAGGAGGTTTTGGTTCAGCATCTCTGTAGGCACAGTTCGTACTGACTGAAATGCTGATCTTACAAGCTCCGGTTCAGTATCACCCTAGTATGGCTACGTATCCTCTGAAGCAGAACAGGTTTGAGCAGAGGAGCTTTTGTCAGTACACAGTTGTCCTCCCTGATCTGCCTAAAAGCAAGAGGTTCAGAAACGTGCTACAATTAGAGTTGCTTAAGTGGTATACGAATGTCTCAGCTCGGAGCATTTTGCTAAACTGAAAAATAATAAACTTAAAAGAATAAAAGTTGTCCTAGTAAAATAGCGGGCTTAGGCACAATGATTTGGCTGTGTACCTGCAGGTACTCCCTGAAGATGTAATTCAATTTTCATTTGTTGCACATTCAATGTATTTCTCATTTTGTTCATGTAATGATTGATTTTGTGCTAAAGACTGCAAATCATGCTAAACTGAACACAATTATTTTCCTTTTTCCGCAGTATTAAAATTTTTTGCAAAATAGAAAAAGATCCATTTCCAGTGTTGTGTTAGGTGTTGAACAAAGGAACTGCACACACAAAACCTGAGAGAATGCTATCCATTTCTTTATAACAGAAGAATCAATTGATTTATCTGAAAAAGGAGTATGTTTACATCCTCTTCAAAGATAACAAAAAACAAACAAGAACCTATGAAAAGCTTTGCTTTGTATTTTCCTTTATTGAGAAAGTGCTTATGTCTTGCAAAGAAAAAAAAAATCAGAGCAGCAACTTTCTTCATGCATTACATAGCTAACATTACTACAGATGAAATAAAGACATGGAAACAATGGTTTCCCAGATGGTGAGTCCAACTCAAAGACAGGGTCTTCAAAACAGTGTAGAATGTTAAGGGAAGAAACAAACATTTTCTTTGCAAGTTTAAGAACAAAGTTTAACATAACCAGTGAATATATATCCGAAGAAATTTATTTTTGAGGAGCTGGGAAGGAGGGCTACCTGGCTTACGCTACATGCAGTTGTGCACCTTCTATATAATGTAAAAAGGGGGAGGACACAGCAATAAGAAAAGCTGATTTGTTTATTGTAGCTCCTCAAATGGGGTGCTGCCATGTCCTCTGGGAAGGTGAAAGGAGAAGGAGGCACTGAGGGTTCGGGCAGCTGAAGGCCAGCCTTTGGAAGCGGAAGAGCTGATGTCAGGCTCCCGGTCTTTAAGCCATATCTGAGCGACTGACTCACAGGATGCAACACGTGGACCTTGGGCTGTGGTCAGAATGAGCAGAGACTTCTGGATGAAAGAGACTGAACTTCACGTACATGGCAAGTAAAGGAGCACTGTGGGGCATAGGAATCACATTGGGTGCTTGTTATGGTTATGTATGGGTTTCATCATATGCCTGGTGAATTAAATAGTGGTGCAAATCCCCTGTCATGACTCCATGCTATTATTGCTCATTTATTTGAGATGAACACTGCGGAAGGGAAGGGAAGGGAAGGGAAGGGAAGGGAAGGGAAGGGAAGGGAAGGGACGGGAAGGGAAGGGAAGGGACGGGAAGGGAATGGAAGGAACA
>VUYV01000122.1:1860728-1932967 GCA_008711295.1 Anarhynchus alexandrinus
GGAAGGGAAGGGAAGGGAAGGGAAGGGAAGGGAAGGGAAGGGAAGGGAAGGGAAGGGAAGGGGCAGTGCAATTTGTATTTTGATGTAGGTACTGGAAAATGGAAAGCAAATTTAGTCTCTATATGGTAAATAGTGTTTAGAGAAATGAAATGGCAGTGGCACTATGAGACTGTAAAACTGAACAACATTTATTGCGTGATCTCCAGGCCTTGAGTTCAAGAAATGTTCATTCTTCACTTCTACATATCTGCACCTATAACACCTGTGAATGACGACTGTATATTTCAGTCCACAGAACTGAAGAACAGAACACAAACTTGGCTTTCTTAAATATGGCGGAGACAGTTGAATGTGCTCTGTTTTAATTCAAATATTACAAGAAAATTGCAAAAAAAATAAATTCTGACCATTCCATACCAGTTAGACAAGTTAAAGGCAATTAAATATGTTTCAAATATGCATCTGCCTTAATACGTTCTTTTAAGGTCTAAACACTGCATTGTGCATTAATCTATAACATCAATTGTATTTTTATATCTTTATAGCTTTGAACAAAAGTGTTAGCTGTACAGCTCTCTAAATGATTACTTAGTTACATAAAGTAATTTCAATCTTTCTAAATGTAATTTTAATGTATAATTTATCATATATTTTATCATATTTATTAAGGGTTTCTGTGACATATTTGGACGCAGATGTGAGATTTTGCGTATTTTAGTGATTTACTCAGATATCAAATTGGTAAAAATATTCATGAGTATAAATTCAACACGAACAATGAAAATACATATTTTATCTTTAGCCACCTACTTTCCGGTGAAAATATTTATCGTGTTCTGTGAGACTTGTTCAGTGTTGTTGGGGTGACCTCAGAAAGCTGGACTTTACTGATGAAACTTGAAAAATCAGTTTCTTTTCTTAATGTAAGACACTGGGGTGATTAGGGGACAATGCAGTTGATTGCCTATTTGTGTTTATGTAAAGAAACTTAACATTGGGTTTTGATCTACTTTGACTCTTAGTTCCCAGTTAAGCATAAGTATACCTGAATGGGAAAGTGTAGTTCCAGATTAATGATATTTCTTGATATAATAACTGTAAAATTTTACAAATGCCTGCATGCCAAGGTATTAATATCAAATTAAAATTATGTGAGTATTTGTGGTAAAAGTACAATTGAAATACACTTCTCACTGAATGTTAAGGTAGCCCTGAGCATGGCCGGAAAGCAGGATACTCTGTAGCATAACCAGACGATGTTCATTCTACCTCTGGCTTCTGGATTTCTTTGAGCTTTAACACCTCTCTGGATCATTTATAATGTATTTTCAAAGTTACTTAGATTTAGCATCTAGATGCTGAGCTACCCATCATTTCACTTACCCTTAGTCATCTTGCCATGTATTACAAATATTTAAATTTCTTGTTAATATTAATAAAGTAGTGGCTTATTTAGACTGTTAAAACTACAGATTATGTGACAGTGGGATGCCCAGGAAGAAAAATCCATTAAAGATGTCTGTTTAAGGGAAAACTGAGCATAGGATAATAAATTTTCATCTGCATGTAGCCATCATTACCTCTTCAGTGTAAAGTCTGCGCTTCTCATTTGTCACACTTTTTAACAAGGGTAGGAGAGGGATGGAGCAGAATGAATCATTGCAAATTTCTATCAGCACTTCCCATTACAACTATCACAGCTAATGCTGCATTTAGCTCCCGCTGTGTGCTCCATAATTCCACCAGAGAAGTCACAGATCCTGTTGAAACATGCAAGTCCTATGTTGCAGGAGTATTTCACAGTTCTACTTTGTTCTGAATTGTAAAGCAGCATTTTCCAAAATGTGTTGTATTATGGTTTCAAAAACGATTAAAAAAATATATTTAAAATATATTTTTTTGGAGAAACCTGAGTTGGAACAGAGTACTGTTTCTCGCTAAAGCTTATTTTTTATTCAAACCATCAGAATTTCAAACTTTTAACACCACCAAAAAAGATGTTTTGAAGTAAAGCTAATCCGTCACTTAGAAGGAAATTCCATTCCTAAGGATTTTAAAAATAAAGTACTAATTTATCAGTAATTGTGATACGTCAGTAGTAATAGAACATTATCTAGCCTTTAATGATGTTTTGACACAGGGCATTCTTAAATGCTAAAGTTATTAGTGTATTCATGAATGTATGTAAACATTCTGAAGACAATATAACCGAAACCGTAAAAGTTTATCTGAGATGAAAACTTAAAAAATATTTATTAAATCCATTGAAAAGAAATACAAATGCAAAGAACATACTATTAAAATTCAGAGTTATGTTCAATAAAACTTTTTGAGAATATATTTGATTAAAACCAGTATTTTCCAGTTAAGTGTTATTTCAGAAGAGTCTGTGTAATTAGATACACACAGAAGGCTGTAAGGTGGTGACAGAATTTTTCTGTTGGACCTGATGATCTCATATTGCCGTTGCTGCTAGTGAGGACAAAAGAGAAAGAGATGCTGAGTCACTCCGTGAGACTGCCTTGTGGTTCATACAATCCAAATTGTTAGCAAGTGCAGATTCCTGAACCCCATGATTTTTTCCTTCACTTGTTTTCTAAGAGGATCATAACAGAGGAGAAGGTGCAAAGAAAACTAGAGGTTTAAAATTAGCTGCACATGGGAGGTGAACACATGGAATAGTTTAACACAAAATTCACAGCGTGCTTTAAGAAACTCCTCTGAAAAATGCCAAAGCTAGTGTGAGATATTTGTGTTATTTAAAAAGACTTGTTCAGATAAGTGCTCCTTTTGTAGCTTGGAGAACATACTGTAGGTGCACTGAAAAAAATCTTCCATCCGTAAAATTGTTTGTGCACAAAGAAGACTGTATAAAAAGACCTTTTATTTTGCTTATGGCCCACACACCCTAGTCATCGTCATACAAATTAAGTATGTGAAAAGTAGTGTCGCACTCTTACATGACTGGATTTTATGAGCTGTGTCCATTATGTCACTGTTTAGCGTCATGGATCGCTCTCTAATTTTGAGTCAAGAAGATCTGACTTTGAAATATTTCACATAGGCTGTATAGCCAAAGTAAATATCAGTGGTGTATGAAAAGATGTGGCAGGAGATTATCTGTGATGGATCTTTTACTGTGCAGTTTGTTTTGCCTGACTTCATATTCACTGATCACTGGTCAGATGGAGTTACTTAAGATTCCCACAACATTTTTCCAGAAAGGGTGGAAATCAAGGCTTTTTGGCTGTAGGTGGTATTTATCAGCCACTCTTTTGCTAAAGAGCATTCCACTAACATTCTTCCATGCTCTAGTTATTAACATTGTTCAATATTTTGTCTGTTTTCTAAGAGTCATTTCAGATGCAACATCTGTGATAACCTAAGCTTGAGGAAGATTTTTGAATAGTCATTTTAAAGGAATACAGACTGCTTTGTGTTACTCAGTTGCATAGAGCCTTATAATTCACCAATCTTGCAAGCAAAATGCTGGGTTCAAATGAGATGTGTGTTTAGATATATTGATATCAGAAATCCCACATGAAAAATAATCCTTTAATTTCTTACCTATTATATATGAAAAAAGGTTTCTGTAGTACCTACTCAGGGCTCACTACTCAGTTGAAGCTATGTTAAATTATTTCATCTATCCAGTAATAACCACACCCTAAATTATCTTCTACATTGTAGAATTCAGTGAAGCTGCTTTTCATGTTTGCATAATGCTTTCTTATTTCTTATGTATGATTTTTAAGGATGTTAAGGAGGAAAATAATGTTAAATCCTACAAATCATAAGAATGGTCTTGCCTCTGTTCTCTCACTCTCTCTTACACCCACACACAAAGGCCTTGAATGTATTCCAGTTCGGTGAAATAGTTAAAAAATACAAATGCTAATTAAATTTAAATTTAAACACTGGAGTTAAAGCTAAAGAACAATAAAAATATTTTTAGCACTTAGTATCATTGTGAACATCTCTATGACTTCTTTGACTTCAAAACCAGCATTGTATGAAAAGCTTCTAGCTGGATATTCTTCATGTATCATGGCTTAAAGTGCTACAGATATGACTAATACTTCAGCAGGAAATAGCCATAACACTGGAAAAATCTGAAAAACGCTATGCCATGCTGTTCTCAGGTGTTTGATTGTTCTAATGTGGATAACTGTTTCTGAAAACAAATAAGCATGCAGAGAAGCCAGGTTAATGGTCAAAAGATAATTACCTTTGTAGATATTTGTAAATAATTAAATTGGAGGACATTGCATTTAGCACTGTATAAAAAGTAATAGGTAACCATCAAACTATCATGAAGGAAATGATATGCTTCTTTAGTATATTTTCAATGATATGATTATTCTAATGACTGATTTACATATATGTCTTTCCTCTTATTCAGTAATGTTAATGACTGATGTGAGATTATTTTTTTCATTTTGGATGATTTATTTTACAGTAAATGAAAATTTGTTGGAAAAAACTCTTGTGAAAAAATATTTTCAGGGTATTTCTCAGACCCAGCATCAATTTGGCTAGAGGTTGAGGCATTTACCTAAGATCTATCAGGCTCTAGATTCATGGTGTTGTTTTGAAGAATATTTGGTTATTTCTAGGTCAAAAAAACCCTGTCCTAATCATATATGAAGGGATTTCATAACAATACAGCCAGCAGCTGAGTCTGTCACAGCAGTGCAAGAGCCACATTCTTAGTGGTTGGTGTGACTCACAGGAGTGACTTCAACCTGGGTATCCCATGAAGTTCTCATAACCATGAGGTTGGTGGTTACTATTTATTTTGTGAATGCTCTCCTGTTAAAAAAAAAAAAAGCAAAAAAACAAAACCAGAAAAAAAAAAAAANAGCAAAAACAAAAAAACCCCAACAAAATCAAACCTGGAAAGGTCCCAATCCTGATCTCATGAATAATAAGAAGAAAAAACAAACAAACAAACAAAAAAACATCCCAGAACTTTTCAGGAAAGAAAATTTAAAAAATCAATCTATTTTTTTCAATAATTTCAACTTCTTACTTTCAACAGATAATCATGACATTTCTTTCTAGACACTCTTTCACAATAATTGTAATTTTGAAATAATGAAAGCCTGTCTAAATTTTTAAGATAAGAATTTCTGACTGCACATAATTACAATGTTTATTGTTTTGTTTTCTGCTTTTTTGTTTGTTTTCTTTTTTTTTTCATTTGTTTGGGTTTTTTTAATTAGTTTGCTTAAAATTGTGGAAAATTACAATTAGCAGCTGTTTTTTGCATATGAAAAATTCTGCCAGGTATAGAGGTCCTTTCTCAGCCGTGAGGCTTTTTCGACTTTAAGAAAGTGAATTAGTCTTACATTTTTGTGATGATGTTGTAGATGTACCACAGCCTTGTCCTTATGTGATGTCTATTTTAGCCTATACTTCAGTTTCTGTTTCAGTTCAAGTGTCTGTTGAATGTCATAATTGCTGCCCTTCTCCTTGTCTCTTCAGCATAACTAGTGATAATACCCTTTTCTAGTTCTCATCAATAATCCTTACACGGTTTATTTGGAAACTGTGCTTACAGTTTGTTATTATCCAGTATAAACTAAGCCAGCATTCCTAGCTGAGCACGCTTAAGTCTCTTTGTGATGAATATAATTGATAACAGTCCTTGGGATAAAGTACCTCTGAAAAGACTGTCAACTCAACTATATATAATGAGCACCATAAGAAGCTGAGGATTTGGGAATAACTTTTAAATGTGTTTTTAATCTCAATTAGCCATTTATCTAAATAGGTTTTTAACAGTTAAACCATGAAGTTTTTCTAATGTATTAAGTAGGCAGAATGTTAGTACGTGCTCTGATTATTTCACACCTAAGAACTTCGTTATTGCTTACCTTTGTATGGAGTATTTTGCATTTCTTTTGTTTTCTTTTTATCATAATGCTTGTGAGTCACAATATCTTCTTTTTGATGATCCCTGGACATTTAGTATACTAAGCCAGGAATTCCTTTGGGATTTAGATAACAGTATAGTCTTCATTATAAAAATGGGGCTGTGAGGCACAGAAGAGCATATAAGTGGGATGTATGGTGATATCAGGCATCTCTAATCATGAGAAATAAAATCTAGATCTTCTGAATGTTTGTTGTGATTTGGAACAGCCGCACACCATAACTGTTTTCTCTTTAACCTGTTCATTAATGGGTGTCCCAGAACCTTACTGCACCAAACCTAAGCACCTGTCATATAAATTTAAAACCAGAGGACTTGCATAAACATAGGTGACTTCTATATAAATATCTGCTGAACTCTTTTGGCTTTGATTTTACAGCCCTAGTAGGAGATGATAAGCTTTACAGCTTTTTTTGCAAGTCAGAAGTCTGATACTCTGGGAATGGGAAAGAGTCAAAGTGACAGAAATCTTGTTCCCTCTCAATGACTCTGGCATATTTATTGTGTTAGAGCAGCATATCAGCCTCAAAGTCTCTAATGGCCAAGCCTATGTGGAGTCAACATAAGTTATACCAATTCTTCAGCCACTCTCCTTGACCTTCTCATTATCGTTATTTCTATCTGGTCTGCAGAAGGATTGCAGCTAATTAGTCATATCAGTGTTACAGGTCACACAGGCATTTACATTTTTAGTAGCAGATTGGAGAGAGGTTCAGATAAGTAAGGCTATTTAGACAAGATGAATAAGATAGCTAATCTTATGTCCTAAATATACATCATAAATTATTTTATTTATTAAAAGATCTCATTTTTTTTTTTTCCTAATCTCATGATAAATGAAGAGATTTTTTTTCTGGTAGATCCTTAAGTTAAATGAGAATATAGGAGTACCATCTTTCATTAAACCAAATGCTTTTCAAAGCTCAAAATTATACAGAAATCCACAAAAAAAAATCTAACACTAGCATACCATGACTTCAAATCTGAAAATAAAAACCTCTGAATGCTGTAAAATTTTGAAAACTTTTTCTTTTATTTGTTTGTTTTTTTAAGATGAAGTCATGACTTCTTAACTTTGTCAACTTCTTGAAATTGAATCTATTGATTTACTTTATATCTCATCCTGCCTGAACAGTTTCTGCTAGTTGGAAACAACTGAAGACGTTTTCCTCAGGTGTTCTGCCAGTTGCCCAGCTTTAGAAACTGGAAGCAGAAAGACTGGAGTTTCTGTGAGCTTATCATCAACCCGTGACTTCCTTGTTCATCTTGCAATAATGACATTTCTCAGTACAAAAATTTCAAATCTTAAAATAATCTGCTCTTTATTAGCTGTGTTACTTTTTTTTTTATTATTATTTAGGGAAAAGAGATGAGTTAGAGCGATTTGACTACTCAAATGAGATTAAATATTGAGGGGGTTTTGCTTCTGGTGGTGGTGGTTTTGTTGTGTTTTTTTAAGATCTAGGATCAACCGTATCGTTGGAAATGTTATGGGCTGACTAGAGTTTACTTTACTCAAAATTGCTTAATCTGTGGGATAAATTATAGATACCGTGTATTCTCTAATTTATGATAGCTGTTAATGCTTCCTGCGTGGCTAAGTGTGGGCTTGTCAAACATTTCCCCCGATAGCTCTTACACTGGGGTGGCGAGGGCAGACTGACTCGCTTGGAGCTGACTGTCAGCTCTGAGCTACTCTGACAGCTCTGGCAAAAGTCCCTCTCTTTTATGGCAGCTGTGAATGTCATCTGTCATCTTCAAATGTTGTCACCACGGCTACTTAATATTTAGGTGGAATATTGGTCTATACCTACGAAGGCTCTGCCTATGCTATGTATAAATATGTATATAAATAGACTTTGCTTCTTCATAATTGTGTTGACTTGGTTTGTTTTTCTGCTAGTCCTCAAGGAAGTAAATCAATAGTGTATGACACTTGGACACAGAAATACAACAGCACAAGTTCATCTTCTCGCTTCCTCTTTCCTTATATTGTACAATATTTGGAGAGAAGATGATAGCAGATGTCTCTCATCTAATCCTAATTCATTCTTTCATTGATTTCCAGAAGACTAAGGTAGAACAGTAGTATCATCTCAAGTTATTGAACACTTAAAATAGTGTACTTGGATTTTTCTTTAGTTATAATAAAAATTTGATAGTTTACAGGCATTGCTACTTTTTAAACTTTGAATGAGCTTTTGAAGGAAAAGGTAAGGGAGTTTTTCCATCCCTTCAAACTTTTTGGACTTCTATCTGTTTATGTAAGGATTAATAATAATAATTTTCTGTGTGAGAGATGGATTTCATATTTGGTAATACAAATGGGAGCATGCTATTCTCACAGTAAGGCATATTCTCAGAAGAAAGTCTGAACTAAAAAGACATTTCAAAAAGCTAAGACAAGGCAGAAATTTTCTGTTTAAGGTTAAAATCTGTGCTCCCCAGGGATAACACAGTTCACATGTAGAATATATCACCACAGGAACTAGACATAGATTTCTTGATTTTTCCTAGTTTGTGATATGTGGCCTAAAAAATAGTTTTCCTGTAATAGGGTAGCACAGTAAAATTGTCATTAAGTAATCTAATCCCCAGCTAGCAATGAGCCAAGGAGTATTTTCTATACCATCTCATAGTTTATTTTCATCTTATTGTAGTTTTTGTGTAAATTAGGAGAGATAGTCCTACACTTAGGCCAAAGATTGAGAGTCAGTGACTGAGGATTTCATTCTTTGTATATCTGGAGAGTCATCTATATTTATTATGCATCACAGCCATTAAACAGAGCTGCTGAACTTGGCTTGGATCATGTTGCTTCATGCCTGTGTATAGCTCATTTTTTTGGCGGACAGCTGATTTGCATGGTCAAGATTATTTGTAGCCTGCCGTGTAAATTTGTAGCTGGGGACTGTGAGTTCTAATGAGTCTCTCTTCATCAGGAGGACACATCAGTACTTCTTCAGGTTCCCACAGCCATGTGTAGCTGGTCAGTGGATGACTTGCTGCACTCTAGGAGCAGCAGTGCAGAGATGCTGCACTGAAAACATCTGAAAGGAGCAGGCAGCAAACCTGATTGAGTCGATTTTTCTGAAGGAAGTATTCGATCTGACAAGTTTGGTGATAATAATAATTAGCTGTCCTACTGGGTTGCTGTGAGGTTTAATTCATTAGTAGGTCTTACTCTTTCACGTGAGTGTAACTCTTGATTTTGGCTGGGAAATTTACGTTAGCTCAAGTCAGAAGAGGATTAGATTGTGTAGCTACAAATCAAATAACTTGGCAGAAAGTACCTATTTCAGACACAAACCCTTATAAAAATTTCTCTTGTAACATCAGTAACTGTAACAAAATACAGTAGTTTCTCTGCTTGGAAGACACAGGATGTCACAAACAGTTTGAACTCTAGATTTATGGCATTCCTTTGTAATAAAACATAATAAAATAATCAGAACAATTTTTCTCTCAGATGGTTAGCCTTGGAGGAGAACATTGCCTGCCTACTTTTTTGTAGGTATATGTGGTTAGAAATGATCGTGAAATATGATTTGTGAAAAGGTTTATTAGAATGTGTTAAAAAGATGTGTGACAAAACCTTCCTCCTCTTGCTGAGCTTTGGGACATCTGCTCTTTTATCTCATACACGTACTTTCCTAGAAGAGAAAAATCAATATGAAACCCAAATGCAGAATTTTCTTTGGAGCAGGACATGTTTACTTTGTACTTTATTTCCAGCCTTATAAGAAGCTTTCCAAAGATGGCTTTTTCTTGTATTTTGCAACAGTACGATAGCCTTGCAGATGCCGTTCTCTTGAATTTTATTGCCAGTCTACCAACACAGGAAGGATCACTTACTGAACAAACAGTGTATTTGTAATTTTTCCTGGGAAACACCTCAACTTCAGCTCTGGAACTGTATTTTTAAAGGGAGTCCTGAGCTCAGTCTGTAGCAGAAGATTCATTCTTCTGAAAATAATTTGATTAAATTATATTTGGCTCTATGGGCTGAATGCCATTCCAAGCCCTTTCTTTTAATCCATCATGTCTGACTCTATCACAGCAGCTCATCACTGCTCCCTGCAGCACCCCATGGTGTGGCACCTGCTATGTTGACTGGTATTTCTACCTGTCTCAGTAATTACATATGAATGTAATGGTTGCATAAGTATCTTTATTTCACCACGAGTGATCAGTACTGTACGTTGTTGGTGTGTTAATTTTGTTCCTCTTTTTAAACCCACAGCTAGAGGAACTTGCTTTGATGACAGAACATAACACTGCTTAAATGTAGTCAATGTCACTTAATGACTTTTATTTCCTATAGCTTTCTGGTTTCTTTTGGAGAATGGTCAACAGGTTTGTCTTTAAAATAATACCATAAAACTTTGCCATCTCTCAGAAATTTAAACAAGGTATTATATGATTTACCTATTTTAAGGGACTGTTAGTACTGCAAATGGTCATAGTCCCACTGACAGTGAGGGTGCTGTAAGGATTTACTCTGAGGATTAACTTCACGTATTTGTATTATATGCAAAAGAGTATCCTCCACATACAATAATGATAAACAGACTCTAAATTTAGACAAGTACATGTTCTCCTTTTGTGTATAAAAATTATTCTATAAACGTATGCACAGAATTTTATGAAATCATATGCAAAATATGACCTTTTAAAATAGTGTTAAGTGATTGCTTTGGGGGTTTTTTTTTAACTTCTAATGACAACTTTCTATAACTTACTATCCAACAGAATGGTACAATAAAGTGTATGTTTTCCATTGGGATTTTATTTTCATCTTTTTAAACTGAGTACTATTGGACAAAGGTAATAAAAAAAATGAAAATATCAAGTTGAGGTCATGATTCAGAGTACATTGAAATCAGCAGATAATTCTCTGAGTTTTTTATTTACGTGGAAAAACAATAAAACTCATTCTTAAGATCCTTTGTATTATATACATATTTTAAATATTTTCCTGAGTGGGTGTTGATCTGAGTGTTTGGACTTCAGTCTACTGCAAAGAAAACATAATTGTGTTCATATATGCTGAAAAAATAAAATAGATATTTTTGTGGTTTACTAATTTAAGTTCTTAGTGTCTCAGGTAGACTTTTAAAATGTGATTTATTTTAATACCATCACTTAACATGATTTGATCGCTGTAGGAGGAAGGCAGTTCATTACTGAGCTCTCTATTTCTCAGCTGGCTCCACCACTTTACAGCACAGTACTGTTTATTTTTTTACTAGGTCATTGGTTTCCACAGTAGGTCATACTTTCTGCTAAACAGCTTGGCCTCCTATGGAGACAGAATCTGTGACCTTCTAAGGCTTCCTAGCTTGGGAGATGTCAGGTCTGCATTAAAGAATAACTGTTTAATCAGAAGAAAATTTTCACTGATGAAGTGTTAGGATGTACAGATTATTTAAAGGAAATTTCTAACCTCAGCACTTCACAAGAAAGTACTTAGTAAAATATTGTTGAAAAAATACATATTTTTATATACAGTACTGACAAATAAAACAAGTCCTTTCTTTGACTCCAATGCCATTTGTAAGTGCCTGAGGTTAATTGTACTTTTACATTTGTGTGAAGTCACATTCTGCGGAACAGAAATTGAAGGAAAGATACTTCTTTTTCTTTCTTTCTGCAAGCTTCAATGTCTATTCCTACTATATTTTCCATATGAGCTTTCATATTTTACTCAATAATTTTTTTTAATGAACAGAGAGACTCTTAAAAATCTTTTGCCTCCCCACCTCCACAATGTTGGTTGTTTTTTGTTGTTTAGGTGGGGGTTTTTCGTGTGTTTTTTTTTTTTTAAATTTTCTTTTAAAATAGAAGATAGCATTTAATTAAGCAAAATAATGGGGAAAAGGGAGTAAAATGAGACCCCAGACTACATTCCTAAATTTTGTCTACAGTGCTATTTGTCTTTTCTTTCCTGCTTTTATATGACCCTTTCTAACATACCCTTTAATTAGAAAAGTTTAATTTCTTTGCTAACATTGCATCCAGATGTAATCTGGATGCCATCATAGACTTATGGACACCTTTGTATTTACAAGATATTATATATAGCAATGTAATCCATCCTTTAGTTCCATGTGTTTTCTTTATCAGCTGATACCAATAATTTAGAAGAGTTTTTTAACTTTTCTGTTGGAAACTGACTCTATGAAATTGTGAAATTAATCTGCTCTTCTAATCTCCTTTACATCTGCAGTTGCTTTTTCATTTGCTGCATTGTATTACAAGCACATCTTTCTCAGATATTAAGTGATTTCACAGCTGTGCTTGAAAAGGCAAGAACTTCTTACAAACCTTTTTAGAGTATCTTCTGCCTCTGAACTCACAAGTTGACCAAGACAAATTAAAAAAAAAAAAGCTACAAAACCAAACCAAACCTCAAACCCCAAAAAACCACAACCCACAAATGAGTTTCTTCTTTTCGCTGTTTTATACTGTGATAGGGAGTTTGTCCACATTAATTGAAGAAATGCAAAAGCAGTAAAAATAGGTCCCTTATTCTGCAACGCATGCATGTTTCTCAAGGTGGAATAAGACTGAGAATCAGAGGATTTTTAGGTACCTAGAGTGGTATGTTTCCTTCAAAGAATGAAGACTGTCTCAGTGGGGTTCCAAGGAAATTTACTTTAGTATTTATTACTACTGCTTGTTCCCAGAAATATTTCAGAGTGTTGTCAGAAAAATTATCATTGCAGGGCCCAAGAGCACACCACCTCTTTCATTGCTAGACCCATCTAGGTCCTTAGAGCACCTGTTCAACTGCATATCTTCTCTGAGAGTTTAATCCGGCAAGAATATTCAGAGTAAGTTGACCATGCATCTACTGCTATTTAAGTTAAACAGAGCCACTTTGACTCAGCAAAAACCTCCGTCCTTTTATATGGTTTTTTTTCATAGTTGGGGCTCTAGTCAAAGATTCAGCACACATTGAATTCCCATCTTTCTTTAAGAAGGTTCAAACCCATCTCACCCTCCAGCAAAATGTTGAGGGGGTTGTCCTGGTTTCAGCTGAGACAAAGTTAATTTTCTTACTAGCAGCTGGTACAATGCTATGTTTTGGATTTAGATTGAGAATAATGTTGACAACACACTAATATTTTAGTTGTTGCTAAGCAGTCAAGGACTTTTCAGCCTCTCAAACTGGCCTGCCAACAAGAAAGTGGGGGGCACCCAAGAAGCGGGGAGGGGACACAGCCAGGACAGCTGACCCAAGCTGGCCAAAGGGATATTTCATACCGTATGACATCGTGCTCAGCATATAAAGCTGGGGGAAGAAGAAGGAAGGGGGGACGTTGGAAGTTACAGCATTTGTCTTTCCAAGTAGCCGTTGTGCATGATGTAGCCCTGCTTTCATTTGATGGCTGAACACCTGTCTACTGATGGGAAGTAGTGAATGAATTCTTTGTTCTGCATTGCTTGCGTACGTGGCTTTTGCTTTACTTATTAAACTGTCTTTATCTCAACCCATGAGTTTTCTCAGTTTTACTCTTCTGATACTTGCCCCTGTCCCGCTGTGGAAGGAATGAGCAAGTGGCTGCGTGGTGCTTAGTTGCCATCTGGGGTTAAACCACGACAGGGGTGAAGAGTGAAATTAAGTTTTTCCTTAGGTTCAGAGGGACATATGAATGTGCCCATTGCCTCATGTCCTGTCACTGGGCACCACTAGACAAAGCCTGGATCATGCTTCTTTGCACCCTCCCTTCAGGTATTTATATACATTGGTGAGACTACACTTGCACCTTCTCTTCTCCAGGCTGAACAGCCTCAGCTCTGTCAGCGTTTCCTCGTAGGAGAGATGCTACAGTCATCTTAACAACATTTTGCTGGACACTCCAGTATGTCCATCTCTCTCTTGTACTGAGGAGCTCAGAACTGGACCCGGTACTCCAGGTGTGGCCTCACCAGTGATGAGTACAGGGGAAGGATCACCTCCCTCCACCTGCTGCAACACTCCTCCTAATGCAGCCCAAGACACCATTAGCCTTCACCGCTGCACATTGCTGGCTCACATCCAACTTAGGGTCCACCAGAATGTTTTCTGCCAAGCTGTTTTCCAGGTGGTCAGCCCCCAGCATATACTGGTGCATGAGGTGGTTCCTCCTCAGGTGCAGGAATTTGCAGATCTAGTTGTTGCAGTTCATGAGATTCCTGTCAGCCCATTTCTCCAACCTGCAATTCTCAGAATAGGTTTGTGGATTTGATTTGCCATCTGATTTTCCTTTTCTTTCTGACCTTTTTCTGAACGGGTTAGCCTAATTGTGGCTAATCACAAAGTTATTTTGGGAAAATATTCTCAATACGTCTGTAATTTTGCAGAAAATAATTCAAGAAATCCAGACCAGAAAGGAGGTGTGGGAATATACTTAAGAGACAATGGACATATATTGAACCAGCCATGCGAGGAAGCAGACTGGCTGTAGGTTCTCATCCTTGAAGTTACCTTGAGGGGAGAAAAACAGGAGCAATAGTGACTGTTTCACACGAATTGAGAAAAACAAGCCCAGAGGAATTGGATGAGAAAACTTGGAGGAGTTGGATGAGAAGGCCTGGAGGAGCCGGACGAGCAGGTGGAAAAACAGAGATTAGACGAACCAATCGGGAAAGAAACTGAGTCGCATGTTTGCCTCGTGCACAGGACTTTTAACCAATCAACTAATGCGTGAATGTGATTAGGGATAGAAAAATTGTATATAAGGGACAGTAGAATATCAATAAAATGACTTCTATGTGATTCACATTGGATCATGTGAAGTCCGTTTTTCTCTCCTCAAGGAGGAAAGGCTGTTATTGACTCTGTAGCTTAGTGGTTAGGGTGTTTCTCTGGGTCACTTGCTCCAAGAATAGCTCAGTAGAGCACAGGCTCTTCCAGCAGCAACAGCCTTCCCTTTGGTACCTGTGAACCTCCTTCTGACACCGGGCTGGGAAGCAGGTTTTCACACCAAAATTCAGGCACCGGAAATTTGACATTTCTATTCTGAGTGTTACAATATGAAAGTTTGTTTACAGAAATTTTCACACACCATTTATTAGAATTATGGATGGATCTTTTTAAAAAGCAAGCCTAAGCATAACAAAGAGCTAACTCTGTCCAAAACAATATGTCTGATCTCAATTTCTTTTCTCGATCTAGGAAACATCTAAGGGTAAGGTATCTTCTTTTACCTTTGGATAAATGGGGGGTGGACTGAGTGGGATATTTTGCAGCGATACCTATTCTATAATTAAATATTGATCCATAAAGGACATTTTTAAACTACCACATGTTTTTATTCCTTTTGTGGATTCTCTCTCCCTTTTGCAGCTCTTCCTAAGCAGTGTGATGGTGCATTTTGGTAACATATAACAACACTAAATGAGTCTGTTGCAAGACCATATTGAAATTTTTGCACATTTCTGCTGGAAGTCCAAAGGTACCTTCTCTGAGATGCATAAAAAGAAGGTTGTTTCCAAGGTTTTATGCTAGGTGTTGTTGCATTTTACAACAATAATGTATGACAAGGTAATCCTAAAAAAGTGGAAAACTGAGAATACAATAATAAGCTTAATAAAGATATGAAAACAATATTTCAAAGACAGTTGTAGTGAATTAACTGACATTTAGGACATTAGGTAGAAAAAGAGAGTTTTATTTAATATTTAAAAGTTATTTGAAGAAACATTCAATGTAGAGCAATTATAAACAAATGTGATTTAATCTCTGGAAATTGCTGCTCAGCCACTTAGAGAAAGCACTGAGCACGCTGCTAGACTGCCTGTTTAACAAGTGCAGTAACTTCAGTAGCTATTTCAGTTATTTATGTTCAGTGTACTGTACTGTACAGGAATCTAGCACTAAACACGCTTAGACACACACTTTTATGGAAGTGATAGCCGTGGGATAAGCACCATAACCATTTACAACCATAAATAGCTATAAGGGGTACAGTATCCTTGGGTTTTCCCATGAATGTTCTTCTTTTTTCTTCCCAGAAAGTTTTTCTCTAAACAGCAAAAGCCTACCTTGGCCACACGCTGCAACTCTCAGATGCTTGGCAGTCCGGTTGGAAAAGTGACTCTGAATGAGCTGCTGGGCACCCTGCGATCAGAAACAAAAGCAATGAGTCTGAAAACAGGATCCACATGTGTCTGCATCCACAAATGCATGTGCAGCATGTGTGTGGTACTTCTGGCATGTCTTAGAAGCATTTTGCTTGCTGTGCGTGCCCAGGGACTTGGTCTGCTCAGGCATAGTCGTAGCGGACGATTTTGCCTTTACTATCCAGAAAATATTTGATAGAAATATGAGCACCCTGTTAGGTCTTAACATCTGCTCTGCCTATCGAATCACAACTTAGAAAAGTTCTTTGGTAGTCCACATCTCAGGGCATATATCTTTAAATAAATTAGATGTCTTTATTTTGTTCAAGTAATCCGGTTAAAGAGTCATTTCTTGCTCTCTGTCCAAAAATGGGGCTTTCTGAAATTGTATCTGGAAAAGTTACAGATATTCTTTACATAGAAAGACTGTAGATATAAAGTGTCATGTGTTTGTGCTATATTGAAAACAAGACATTTTGTGGAAAGGAGTTTGCAGATAGTGCAGCCTGTGAAAGCTGTTCACTTTGACCACAAGCTTGCACAAATGGAGAATCTTGTAGCATGGTGTATTATGGTATGAAAAAGCTACATTGGGTATTTTCTAGGGTTTTGGGTTTTTTTAATATCTTTAGGGATTGTACAAGAATGGAAATTGTATCAATGAGTGTTTGATAAGAAACTTTTTTTTATTCACAAAGGCTTGAGTATGTCTTCTCTTACTTCCTTTATTATAGATTTGACAGGCTGAGATAGGAATAATAAATTCCATCCTGTCATCACTATTTCAAAGCTTAGAAGACCATCTTGTAAACCTAACTGACATAAGTAATTTTACTACAATTATCTTGAGAGTAACATTCGACCCATATGACATTTTAAGATATTGCAGAATGCTCAAAAATCAAATGTTTTTTTAAAAAATAGTCATGCTACATACCAAATGGTACAAGGTACTGGCTCCCTGTCTTAAGACATAATAACTGGAGAGAGATTGTATGTACATCTTAGCTAAGCAATATTTACTTGCTAGGATAAATTATTTTGAAAATATGTTTTTAAATATGGTTAAAATGGATATATTTGGCAATGGTTGCATGCCACATAATGATGATTTGTAAAACTGAAGGGTACCAAATGTTCTCATTAGGAATCACAGCAGACATATAATGAACAAAACCATTCATAATTAGTTTTATTACCTGTGTTTACATATGGATTTTTTTTTTTTTTTACATTTCTACTGTGTGCCTTTGCATCATTTAAAAAAGGTGTCTGATTTTATTCAAAATCTTGGGGGTTTTGCCTCAAAATAATATTCCCCACAATGCAAGGAATAGACAGGAAAATAAACATTTTGTAAGATGTTTCATCCCTAGTATTAGTGAGGGCATTAATGAAGAAAGGTTTATCTGTCTTAGGTTTTTTTTTATAATCTGTGTTTATGTTTCATTTTAATAGTTGGCACAATCTAAACGGTGTAGTCTAGTTGTTGGAGCACAAATGAGAGCCACTGTTTACTGAGTTTTAACCCTGTTTTGCCCAGTCCTAGCTGCATGTCCGTAGGCAAGGCACTTCTTATCTCAGTTTTACAGACAAGAAAGGTTTTTTGCCTATCTACCCAACAGGGATGTTAAGAGGATTAATTTGTTAAAAGCATGAAGATTTAAGTCAAAGCAAAGCATTGCTATTAATGTGTTTGATGCCAATTGAAGTACAGGATCCTAAACAGAATAAAGTTTTGAAAACTCAAGACATTTGCAAAGTAGTATTGCAGATGTAATCACAAAAACTCTTGTGGTTACATTTGAGAGGTTTTAGACTTTACCACTTCTTGGGTTTGGTTACCACCCTTGGAGTTTTCAGCTGTTACTGATGACTCCTGGTCCCTTTCAGTTGACCAGAGAACAGGTGATTTTAAGGTTCTCTGGAAAGTAGTTTAAGCTATTTTATTGTATTCCCCCACCCCAAATGATGAGTAATCATGTATTCACTCATTCATTCCTTTATTCATTCATTTATTCAATTTCACCCAGGGCGCTGGTACCCCAGAGGACTCAGAGGGCAATTTCTCGGGGAATTACACTGCATCAGTAAGTCTGTCTGCTTTCTGTATTATTTACTTCATTTTCTTTAAAGGATACAGGTGATCTCATGTTTGACAGGGGAAGGTTAAAGGTGTCACCCCTCAACGCTGTAAACAGTGGTGCTCAGTCTTGCTGCAGTTCTTTGAGGTTGCGTGGCTATGGCCATCTGAAGGGAATTACCCCGTGTCTCAAAGTACATCTTTTTTGTTTGTGTCCCACTTCACTGTGGATGACTAACAGAAAGAGGTTTTAATTAAAACCAAACTTATTTCCTTTAGTAGGAAGGCTTAACTGTGGCAAGCCTTAATCCTTTTGTTTATATGAACTCTGGTCTGTGGTTTGGGTTTTTCTTTACCACCCTTCCCAAGTGTGCCATATGAATACTTTGCTCAGGTTTTTCATCTGCCCTGGAAATTATCTGTGATTCCACTCTGCCCTCCAATACACTCTATCTATTCCCTTTCCAGTGCTGGCCGACCAGGCTTTTTGCTTTAGCTGGAGTCAGGCACGCACGCTTGTAGTTTGAGCCAGTCTCAGGGTGGGCTGGCACAGCTCCATCTACCAGAGCTGTCAAGTGGGGTCACCCAAAATAACCCACAGGGGCTGTAAAGGGGTGAGGCTGAGAACAGCAGCACAAATGATGTAAACAAAGTCTACTGAGTGTGGGAGCTTACTCTGTGGGAAGGTATCATTTGCTGTGGTACTGATGGAAACCCAAGACAAATGCATGTATGCATTTTGCTGGAGACCAAAGACATTTGAGTTGTTGTGGGGTTTTTTTGTTTTTTTTTTTTTTTTGCATTAAGAGTAGTAATGGTATTGACAGACTTGAAAAAAAAATCAAGGTCCTTGATTATTTTTTGGCAAGGATAAAGAAAATCTACAAAGACCCCAAAATAATGAATACTTAATTCTTTTGGTTTTGCCCCTAACATACCTGTGAAATAGTTACATGCTTGAGTTACAGTGATTAATTGGCTCTGACCTATCAAAACCAAAAAAAAAGAACAAAAATTCATTCCTGGCTTGGGATGATTAGACTCAGTGACCTTGCATTGAGCTGTGATTTTGTTGCTGCATGAAATTCAGGGTTCAAGGCTGGGTATTGAAGAACTTGGTAGTCCTGTGGGAGAATGAAAGAAAAGAGAAATAATTTTAATGCTTTTATTAGCACAAAATGTTGCTCATGCACAAAATAAGATCTCTATGTCATTTAGAAAATCACAATAGATTTTTAGTGGTAAAATAATATGGCTTTAAAGATGCAAGGTAAGAAGAGGTGGCTTTGCTGTATCACTTGAGGGTTCCTCCTTCAGATTTTGAGGTCACTTATACAAAGAAGGGAGCACTTTTTCATTTATGTTTATGCAAGCCACTGTGCCTGCCGATTTGCAGGCTGAAAAGCTTATCTTTGGCTGGCCTGTCTTCACTTTTCAGGCAAGTGATCTCAAGGCCCAGAATTTATTGAAGTTTATATGAAAATAAACGGACATGAAGATGGTGGGGATACATGGAGTGACTTTCTGTGGGAAGTATAAATGTATTTCCATCCCAGATGTGTCAGTGCTCTTGCCGGTCGTGTCTTTAAAAAAGACTTCTCAACCATCCATGCATACATATTTGTTTTGGCTGTTTCATCAGTGCTCTGTAATGAATGGTATCTCCCAGGAGATGAGTTCCCACAATAGGTAGATCCTGTTTATAGCCTTTAAGCTGCTGCAGGCCCCTGTTTGTGTCAGTCTCATCTTCTCACGGTATGGGTGATCTCCAGATATTAAGACTTTTTTTTTTTTAATGTGTTTAATTATAAACAATAGAGTTTGAAAGCATTTATCTCAAATTGCTTGCAACTAATGTAAACTGCTAGTTAAAAATTTGACTAATCTATTGATATTCACATTCCTTTCAAGTTGGAAAAAGTATTTTAATGAGTAAAAGCACATAGATAGTGGTTAAAGATACTTTTGAATATTGAATTAATAATTATACTTCACTTTACTTTGGGTGTATTCAAGGAGTGCCAAGAACAATATTTATTCATTTTTGGTGAAGTGACTTTTGGTATTCCAGGTAGACTATCAGTTAAGTTTCCTGAGGCATTTTACAACAATAGTTTTATTTGTGCATTGTTCAGAGAAAAAATCCCACATCGTTATATGCTAAGAAATAATAGACATCCTCTCAATGCCTGAATGTAACAAAGTGTAATAAAGTAATCAGTCAAAGTTCTGAAGATATAAAATTACTTGATCACAGGTGTAAAACTTGAGGTTGTAACTCAGAGATGCTTTTCTTTTACTGTCCTTTTTAACAATTGGGAAAACTGTCTCAGTTTAAATTCCCTGTTATTTCATCTATGCATTTCTGGTGTGTTTTCTTCTTCCAGTGAATCTGGACAACTTCAATAGGAGTGATATCACCCCTCTGGGCCAGATACCGTTACTGATTTTCTGTGTTTATCTGACTGCCCAATCTATACCTAAGAGACTGATGGAGTCCTGCTGGTCATAGGTGCTGCTAGCTATGGGAGGAATGATATCTGAGCCCCTTTCAGCAAAGAGATGATTAGTCCCTGTAAGCATAGTTCCTTATTTCCCCCTTTCTAGGGATTTTTGAATAGGGCTTGCTGTTCACGACTCTGTTGTCTGGTTTCACCCTTTCATTATGTTTATGTCTGGAAAGACTAAGGACCTGCGCTTTGTGCCTGATGGGGATGCAATAAGTTTTATGCTCCATAAAATGTATGGTTGTGAGTAACCATAAGCCACATTAAAACCTTTAATTCAGTGTTTATATACGCTGAGATCAGGCTATGATTAACATAATAAATACAAGAACTGAGACCTCAGGCTTCCATCTATTCTTTCATAGCAGACAATGACAAAAGTATGATTAGCTCACAGTAGTCCAAACTATAAAGGAGAAACACTTCAGAAATTTTGCTAAGTCAAATGTGATTGCAGCATGATGCAAAATCATCCACCTTTTGTCCCACCGTTTGAACACCTTCATTTCTCCACCAGCATAGTCTCCACCTTGCAGCAGCTCACCTTCAGGTAGCTATTCCTTGTCCATTAAGTGATCTTACCTAAACAGTTTCTGCAGAAGCCACCTGTGCTTTGCTGGTGTTGCACAACATCTTCTCAGTTTACATACAAACTGAACACGGAACAGGACCTACAAGTTTATTTCCTGTTGTAGACCCCACAGATGAGGATTTCTTGTGCTAGAAGGGCAGTCTCCCTTAACTGTTAGCCTTTAGGAAGAATCTGAGGAGGACTTAAAGAAGGTTAGTATATTCCCTTCCACATCTGCCACTTCTCTCAATAGGGACAGCCATTTCTCTCTTCTTCCCAAGTGCTGTGCTGAGCATTTCGCAGAAATGGGGAGTGGTGAGACTGACACTTCCTCTCCCTCCACTGGTGGTGGGGAACCAAACTGTCCTGGCTTGAAAACTAGGTGAGACTAGACTAGACTTTTCCAGGTATGGGATATAGCTTTCAGTTAGATGTGTTGCCTTTCGAATGGCTTCTCCAAATTTGCTCAGTGACCAAAGTTTTAATTTTCTTTGTGATAAACTGGAATAAGAGTGTCCAGATGAGACTTAGCATAGACAGAGATGCTACGTGGTTGAGGGAGGAATTGTATGGACTGAAGTTAAGTGCATATGTTCTTTAAAAGTCTGATTAAAAGTGCATATGTACTTTAAAAGTCCTGCTTTTAAAGATTTTAAAGATTCCTGCATCACAGCTCAGGTTAAATCTTGTTCATCTGATTTATTTTTTTACTTTATTTTAATACTCTATTTTAATCTGTTACTACTCCAATTAATTATAATTAATGCCAATTTTTCATTAACCAGCCACAATACTATTTTCTAAACATACTAATCTGTTACCAGTGTATTAGTTAAATGTGAATCACAATAAAATAAGCAATTTTTGCTGTACCTTGTTATTCATTTGCATATTAATGGGTATTTTTGTCTAGGAAGTGAATGTATTTTTAATATAATTACCAGAATGTTCTGAGCTTTGGTATTGATTAAATGATTTTGACTACTAAAAGGAAGAAAACACAATTAATTTTTATTATTTCATAACTAGTGAATAACTATCTTTTAATAAGGTATTACACCATTTAAAATATTTAAAATGCATTTAATAGAATACATTGATTTTTTGTTTGGTATTGTTACAATATGATACTATTCTAATGGTTACAACTGTGTTAGCATAGAAAAGTTAATTTCTGCTCCTTTTTTTTCTTTTTTTTCTTTATTTTTTTTTTAGCAAAATATAGAAACACACTATGGCAAAATATGAAATCCTCACATCTGTTTTCTAGCATTACCTCCTTTCATATTAGTAAAAATCTGCTTGGCACCAAGCAGATATTTATTTCTAACATTATTGCACGGTTATTTTTCAAGTGGCTTCTTAGCACAGCTGTTTCCGTGTATATATACACCTTTCATTTGCTAATATTTTTTTTCCTGTGTAAACAGCAGATTGCATTGCTGCTGCCTTTTTGATCAAAAGACAGTGAACTCCTTAAAAATGAAGCAGGTTCTCAAGTGAGGCTTTTTTTGGGTTCTTACTGATACTTCTTTTTCTTGCTCAAGTGATGATTGTTATCAGCGTAAGTTGTGGACTGGATCTGGCTCTCTGGTGCCTTCCTTTTTCTGCACAAAGCGGCATGAATCATTCCAGGGTCCCAAGCAGCTGAACACTTGAGCACGCATTTAACGTAACATACTTATTTGAGAATCGCAGAAAGCAGTAAATCCAAACTGTATTCATATTAGATACATAGATAAAAGCTGTGGAAAAATGCTTTTCTCCTCTTCCGTTCACCTTCAGATTGCCCTGCTCTCGCCATGTTGTCCGTGGATTACCTCTCTCTGTCCAGTCCGTCATCTTGCAAGGTTTTCCTTTCGGTCATGTCTGCCAGGCAATGGACTCAGGATATTTGTATTTCTGATCTGTGGGGATCAGTGTGAGGTTCAACTGGGTGTCCAAAATATTGTGCCTCTCTTCTCCTAATCTATTAAACAAATGGTGGGATGGAGGTGATAATTATAGACTTGCTTAATACAAGTAAATGCGTATTTTTGTATATGCCAAGGTAAGGAATATATCATCTATTACACTGAGAGTCACTGGAGAAGAGTCTTTGAGTATTGCAGAATAAATCTACAGTGTGTAGCTCACCTCTAGCTTGCTTGGAGTACGGCAAAATAAATGCACAACTGTCTGCACTAGTCCACGCAGACAAAAGTGTAAGCTCTTGGGGGTCTATAATGGAACTTACTTACCAAATTTTTTTAAAGTAGGGGTGCCATTATCATAAACTTGATCTTATTGAACTTAAATTATATGTTGATTCACATTTTTTTATATTGTATGGATATTTCTCTCTTTGTACATATAGAAGGGAAATTTAAGGTTTGAGGTGCTACGTCTTCATCAGAAATGAATACAAACATGAAGCTGAAATGTTTAATATACCTTCCATCTATATTTAAAAGGAAATTAAAACTGTTTCTTGCCTGCTCTGGTGTTGTAAACTAAATGGGAATGTATTAGACTGGTAAAGTTTTGCAGAGCATGTTATAATAATGATATCTTGTGTTTCCTTTACATCCATATCTAAAAAGGAAATAAATCAATGAACTATTTTGAAGTACTTTTTCATGTTTTCCCTGGTGTATAGATTCTATGATGAAAATTATTTTCTCAATCACTGCTAAAACAGCTTCAGGTATTTCAAAAACAATTGCTTTTCACCTTCTATAAAACTTCAGGAAAAAACTCAAGTACAAAATAATTTCTCCTAGCATATGGTAGGGCGTTTGTAAACTGTAAATTCTGTGGTAATTTCATGGTAGATGTGAAATTATCTTTTCTCTGTTCCCTGTAACTCCCTTCCTCCAACACTTTCAATTTTTAACTCTTTGACTGTCAGCTTTTTCTCTGTCTTCTCGAGCTTTTAGAATGGAATAGTAGAACTATGAGCATTAGTAGTAATTGTAGTTTGAAGGTGCATTCATAGCAAACAAAGTTTGAAAACACATTCATAAATGCCTTCTGAAATTAGGAAATACTACAGAAATAATTTCCTAGTGGACACACGTAGTGTATTTGAAAGGATTTAATCACTTTAAATCAATTACACGCATAGTAAAGAATATAGCACATTTTTGCACAAAAATGTACTGCCATGGCAGAATTTCATGGTGTATACCTTATCCACAGTGATGTATTACTGGGCTATATTATTAGATGCATTAAAACCTGTAAAGCTGGAGTATGACATAAGAGTCCCTAGATTCTAATATGGTAGGATTCCTAGGCAACTGCTAAAAAATCTGTTGCTTTACAAGTATTAAAGTAACAATTTCTGAAGCTTCAGATTAATTGTAGATATTTCCAGATTAGATTTAGATTTCCTGATTTATTTTTCTCATAATTTATTGTGTATTTGTTGCACCTAATTTTGCAAAGTCTGTGCATTTCTACCCATGAGTTAGAACACTCACTTCAAAAACCATTTAAAAAGTACTGGATGAAGAAGGGAAAGATATTGGTAATCTTGATCCATGTCTTTTTATATACCCTCAGGTACCCTCTCTGCAAATCAGCTTAGACGTGTGATTTCTCCTGGTTTATTAAAACTTTGATTTAGTTCCTAAGGTCTGATCCTTAACTGCTAAGATCTTTCCTATGAAACTTTAATCTAAGTTAAAGGTATTTTTGGAAGAGAATTTAGATAAAAAGGACCAAGACAGGTTACTGGCCACTAGGACTGTGTGGTCTTGCTTTAGGACAGCAAGGTATGTAACAAGTTGGTAGAAGAAACTAAACTGAGAGCACACCACGATGAGCCGTGTAAGCTATACACCTAAACCTAAAATTTTTGCCTTGAACATGGAATTAACAGAACAGATAAACAGGAACATTTGAAAGTGAATGCAGAGCTGAGATTTTATTTCTAATGTTATGAAGGCCAAGAGGACAGATTTTCTGATTTCTTTCGAAAGTTTTGATGACCAGGAAAACTATCTAAATATCTAATGATATGCACTGTAAGGCAATACTGAACTATTCAGAGACAGGATGCTATTTGTCCTTAGCATTCTGCAATTTCCCATAATATGGAAAATGGCAAGGTAT
Source organism: Anarhynchus alexandrinus (assembly GCA_008711295.1). Lineage (NCBI taxonomy): Eukaryota > Metazoa > Chordata > Aves > Charadriiformes > Charadriidae > Anarhynchus > Anarhynchus alexandrinus. Next base: position 1,886,036 of record VUYV01000122.1, read on the forward strand.
TTCATTAAACCCTCCTGTGCATCTAATACAGTAGAGTCTTCATATAAATCTTGGGTGATAACAGGGTGTTCCTCTCTTGAAGGCAGCTAAACACTTTTTTTTTTCACTTTGTCTCCTGAACAGTTTTAAAGTACTCGATAAATCCTCTTAAGAAAAAAAAACAATTTTGCTCTCCAGAGCCTCAAGATGGTATAGTAAATGGATTGGTTAACTGTAGTTGCCTAACTTTAACTTTTAGTATTTGAAAATGTTGACCATGCTAATTATTTTTCATGTTTAGAAACAATTATTTGAAGTATTTATCCATATCAGTCATTGATCAAGCTGAGATCAAGCTCTGTGCCTCTTTTGTGTGGTCAGTGACAAGTCTGTAACTCTTAAAGGTTAATATTATTGGTGTTTGAATTCTGGACAGTTAACAGTGTGAACAAAAGCAGAACTCAGGTAAACATGAGGAAATTGAGTTGTTCTCAAACATTACACCAACTTCATACCTGCACAAATTTTTTCCCTAGTTGTTTTCAAACTGAAGTTTTCTTTACTCTTGTTTCATTGTTTTTAAAATGCTTCAGGAAACTCACGACATGATTCAACTGGTAAGGTCGTTATTAACTTGCTCTACTTCTCTTGCACTGATATAAAGAGAACCCTATATGTTATGAAAATAGAGAGAATAGGTTATTAGAGATACCTGCTGCTTCTACGTGAAAATAGTATTTCCCTATAGGGGAGGTATCTTGTTAATATACTCCATTTCAAGTTGTGCCAAATTTGGTTGATTGAACTGTACATTTATACAATAATAAATAGTAATAATAAAAACAACAACAAAACAGAATCTTTCAAAACCAAAATCTCTCTTTCATCTGAAATAGCTTTCACAGACTTCGAGTGCGCTGAAGTCTCTCTGTACTGTGGTGTAGCAGAGCTCCTTAGCAGTGTCTGGTGCAGCTGGGAAGCTTGTTTTCTCAACTGTCAGTCACAGGACGAAGCTGCAGTATGTTATTACTTGATCACTGGGGTAACAAGTTGGAAAATGCTAACTGTCTTCGCTGCTACACAGGTTTGGTTCATGTCTTTGCACTGTTAGACTGGTGTAGCCCCTGCATCTGTTTGCTTTACTTTCTCTGTTTACCTTCTTCCCTGCAGGACCTGTAAGTCTGATATAAAACCAGGAAGGAAACAGAGACCAAACTCTGCTGGAGAGAAATCCTGTTGAGTTGTTTTATTTTAACTTAAATTTTTGTGGGAGTGGGAGAAAAAGGAGGAAGTTTCTAAACTGATTCATGCTGTTCTATGTTCACATAGAACCCTGACAGTCTGTTCTCCAGACCTGGAGGTTCAAAGGGATAATGGAAACATCTGGAGGAACGCCAAGAAGACAAAAAAAGAGAGGTCCTTACCACAGTAAATCAATGAAAATGAGAATGTTTCTATGGTTTCCATATAGTATAGTTTCTATATAGCGCTGATCAGAATAAAGACCCTTTTTCCATCCATGAAGATGCAACAGAATAGGTAAGCTGTATTCGCTGATCCACTTAATTTACAGAAAATATATTTGCAAGTAAAATAGTAATCTGAGAATTCAGTTTTAATTAGTAAATCTTCAGTGGTCTCCTGGGAGTAAGAGAGGAAGATGTAAACTTCAAGCTAAGGGGAATCCAGGGGCTCACTGAAGAACTGTTTTTAATTTCCCATGAACTGTGTAGTCTTTGTTAAGAAAGAAAGTTCCTTTCATCCAATTCTTTCCATCCTCAAACTTCAGCAAAATTCATTTACAATGCACATTGCTTGTGTTTTTCCCACAGGAAAGAGTGCAGACATCCCAGAAGGAGAACTTACTATTACCACTTAACTTTGTTTTTTAATACCTAAGAGTTAGGCTCAGACTGTGTTTGGGTATACGATCTTCCATCTCTCTGTGGTACTGTAAAGCCAATATACTTGTGCAAATGTGGCTACATGGACAGTGAAAATGGGAAGTTTAAGATCCTCATTCCCCTCTATCATGGATATAGAACTCTGAGGCTGAATATTTAATGTTATTTCTAATAAGCAGAAACAAAACTCATGATTTTAATAGTGTTTGTATATGCAGTGAGAGTCTCTACATAATGAAGCCAAAGAGTAGATCTCCATGGATTTGATGTGCTTTAATTAGGCATTTTCTGAGTATGTTACAGTTTTTCGGTACTGTAAACTCAAGGAGGGTGAACAGAAGCAGCAAATGTGACAATGGTTTTACTGGGGGGGCATATCCTTATAAAAGTTAGACCATCTGAAAGTTCTGAAGGAACTTGAAAAAGTAGTTTAAATTCCTATTTGAAAAGGAGAATTTTATTTTTAACACATAAATAGTACCACAGTGAATGAGAAACAGACGTGCTATTCTTTGCACAATTTTGACAAATGATTTTTACATACTTTGACCTGTTCCTATCAGCTGTAAGCATCTCTCTTGAGATATAGCATACACTCAGCTGACATTAGAGCAAAGAATATCCAATGATCTTCAGCAATTTAATCCCTAAAGTTCTGATTTATTGGTTAACCTTTTCCCTCCTGATTACATCTTGTACGTTAAACAATGTTTTCCTTTCTGTAGTTTTCTTTATTGCATCTCTTTAAATACAACAAATCTTGATGTACAAGCAGTAGCCAGGAGATTACTGCATCCTGTATAGTTTTGCTTGAAATTAATTAGACAACAAGTCTCAATTAACTATACTTAAATTGGCCCATTCATTTTCTCTGTAAAGGAACCAAAATGTTTTATGTATGTTGCATGTAGGTCATTGTTCGTTTCTGCTTTGGCTGAAGAATCAGCTAATGCAGACTGTCTCTGATCTCAAACTTCATTCAGTCTTAGCATAATTTAGTAATTTGTTGTCTAAGAGACTGTGCACTGTAACTAGAACTTTTCTCTTCCTACAAATAGTTTTAAATTACTTTACTGATCATTTTCTGCTCCTAATGCTAATCTCTGAGTTCCACTGAGTTACTGCTGCTTGTACAGAAAAAAGGAAAAGAAAAATTATGTTCCCACTTCATTATATGTAAACATAAATAGAAAAAGGACACAACGGGTAGAAAAACAGTTGGTTTTCAAGTGTCTCCACTAGTACAGGGTGACTAGTACAGGATATAGTGAAAAATAAAAAAGGAAAAAATCATACATAATCTCTTTCCTTTAGAATGCTTTATTTTCAATTACCTTCCTGTAACCAGCTCCCTTAGCTCCTGAAACACAAACTAATACAATGACATATTCTTCATTTCAGGGTAAAGAAAAAGTGTAGGAAGAGCTATGAACTGCAAGACTAAATTATAGAAGTTATCTGCATAAATTAATGTGTATCATATAATATGTAATTAACATGTATCCCCAAAGCAGAGAATGTTTGCAGCAACCAGCAGTAGTCGTGGTTTGTAATTACTGTTTCAAGAAACAGATGAGCCTGTATTAAAGGTCTGGTGACTGATTAATGGAGATTTCTTACATACTGGGTAATCACCTGGCTACCAAGAAAGTGAGAAACATCTCTCCATCACTCTGTGTTTAAAAATAGAAATTTGTCCCAATTCTGTTTAAATATATATTTGTTCCAATATGGAATTAAAATAGCTTTTGCAGTCTTGAAATACTTATTTTTCTTTTGATCAACTCTAATCAAAACATTCAAAATATGTAACAAGCATTTCTTTGGTGTTGAAGTTGTCAGCCTCTCCCCTCACATTTTTACGCGTGCTATTCTCCAGAGATAATGTAGTAGCTGCTAGGGAAATTTGAGACTTACCCTGTTTTCCAATATATATATCATGTGGTGTTAAAATGACGAAATTTTCCTGATATTTCTTTCATGAAGACTTTTTAAGATATTTCCTAGGCCAAATGATAATGCTTAATGGTTTATGCTTAAAGAAATTCTTTAATATATTTTTATTTTGTTATTCCCAGAGGAGAAACTTATTTTCTTCAGCCTCTGTAAGGAGGAACTCTGACTCAGTCTATTTTACCTAAAAAACTCTTTCCACTTCCAATCCTGAAGTAGCATAAATTATACTTTAGCTTTCTTCAGCTTCTGCCCACAAATTATATAGCTCTGTCTCCATGTATTTAATTTTAACAATACAAGATCTCCTTACAAACTACTGGGAAGGGATGTTTCATTATTCTAGTTTCTTCAGTGTAAGGTTGAGCCTTTTTATTTGATGAAGCAAAATAATTGTCCATCTGACTTAAAGAAAATTCCCTGCCTGTGAACAGGTCAGTGATTCATATTCTACAGAAGTCAAGGTGGAACCTATTAATGAACACAATGTCTCGCAACTGAGCCCGCTTGATGATGTTCTTCAGAAAGAGTCACCTCATGAAAAGAGAGATACTGCTCTTAAAAGGATCTGGAAAGCTTGCTGTGACATTATTAAAATACTCTATTTTTACATGAGGGTCAAGCTGGAACAGCTCCAGTGGTAAGTCTGTGGCAGTCATCTTACAATGAGCACAGTAGGATAGGAAATGTCTCTTTGACTTCAATCCCATTAGTAACCTTCCACATGAGGGAGGTCTGCCAAAGGGTCTGTAATAGATTGCTTTTAGCATTGTTTTCTATTACACCTGTCATTATCTTGTGAGACTTCAGATCACAAGGTCTTTTCAACACATCTCAGATAGGTATCCGGCATGCCATTTTTTTTGCTTTGGATCTTGTTTGCTCTACTAATGGCAGGGTCTTTAAAAACAAAATCATTTGTTCCTGCTCATTAGTATTAGGCTGCATAAAGTACTGGGTTCAAGAGTTGTCATCTCTGATAGTTTCATGATTTTTTTGGCATCAAATGCTAAGGCTTTAAAAACGTGAATTATTGCTGTTAAATGTTCATAACATTTCGCTCGATAGTTCAGCAAAAGTGCAAATGTAGATGTCACAGAAGTTGTTAATAATTAATGCTTTTTAATACAAAAATGTTAAAAATTGGCTTGGATTTATTAAAATCTGCCCCAACTTTAAAGCGGTCATTTTGGCAGCAATCTGATCCAATATGACCAAGAACACTGAGGGTCTTAATAGAGCTAGTTTTGTGATAAAAAGCTTCTATTAGTAATAGTGTTCACCCTTTAAATTGCCAAGTAAGAAATACTGCTAGGATATTACAATTTTTAACACTGCCTGATGTCACATGCTTTTAGGACTTTGATTATTGCAACTCATTTTTATTTAACATCTTCAATTATCTTCTGCTGTCCCAGGAGATGGTAAAATGATGGTATTAAGATATTATTCCATGGATTACCTTTGTCCATCACTCTTCCTTTGTATTACATTGCCTTCAATTAAGCATTGTACCTATTACCAAGTGTTTACTGGAATTTGTATTTACCCTTTTTATATCAAGACTGCCTATATCGTCTCTGTTCCTGAAATGATTTTGTTCATGTTTCTGTGTTCCTTTAACCACACCGGTTGGAAGTGCCTTAGCAAAATGCAAATCTAATGCCCCAGTTCTTCCAGCTTTGAATCACCTTACATCTCCTTCATACCAACGCCTAATACCCAAGGCCCCTCAGTTCTTCTGAACCTACTCCGTAGTCTCTGCTCTCCCGCCTTTAAGCTTGTCTTCTCCTTCTCCACACAGGTGACCACAGCCTCATTCACTGCCTCTTTCCAGTCTGTTCAGACCCCTCCCATCCATTCTGCTGTCACCATCATCCCATCGACTCAAATATCCTTTCTCTACGATCCCCACTTCCTTCCATGCTCCATCCTTAACTTCTTCCAGCCTCGTCACCTCACACACCTTGGACCCCACCCTCTGATCGAGAGCTTCTCTGGTCTGTATAACTCCTAGGCCCTTTTTCCCGCTTGTGGCTGATTTCTCCCTCTTTTATATCTGCTCCTCACAGATGCTACTGCTGCCATGTTCTCCAGTACTAATGGCTTGCTTCCTTTGCTGGCCACATCTACTTCCACAGCTACAAGGCTTCTGTTCTAAAAAAGGCTTCTGTTCTAAACAAAGATTAAAAATAAAAAGACTCAGTCCCCTACCCAAATCCTCCCACATGAGCAGGACACATTTCCTAGGTGGATTACAGATTACTATCCTTATTTTGTTTGGCCCTTCATAGAGAAGGTAGGAGGTAAGGAAACAAGAGAGATTCCCTGCCATTATAACAACTGTTTAAATGACTTTTCAATGGCAGTTAGTGTAAACACAGATCTTGAGTTACTATACCTTAAAAGAACAATTCATGGAGATGAGCAGGATGAAAAATAAACAAGAGCTCTGCCTTATATACAGTCCATTATCTAGCATTATAAGTCCGATAGGAAAACCTAATGAATCCAGTAAGAGTTCCTGGTATAAAAACAATTTTAAGAATACAGAGAAAACCAAATTGTTGTACCATTAGAATAACAACTACCTGTGAAGGGAAACCTGCTGCACATACCTTCAACAGTGCTGCCTCACTATCTTCTCCCTCAACTACATTTTAGGAGTGCAAGCAGACTGCTGCCTACTAGAGGTACTACCAGAGCGAGCTGATGATAGTTGTAGGTATTTTGCAACCAATTCTTGATTGCAAACCATTCATTGTTACAGTGATCATGCTGGGAGGTTGTATCTTTTTCACAACATTTCCCATTATGTGTGGGAAGAAGCATCTTGCCCTTATGTTATCAACTATAGAAAATTGCTGAGTCAATGCGGTTCTTTTTTATTTTTCTGAAGTTGAACTTTAAAAAATATATCTGTTTGCCCAATATTAATTCTCACCTTGTGTAAAGTGATGGCTTATTAACTCATTTGTTTGTAGCTAAATCCTTCTATCATTTTGTGCCTTTGTTTTTTTTCTGTACGAGAACCTAGGACAAGGATGTCAAAATGCCTCTGCTGCTGGTTGTCATCATTGATGTCGATAAATTTTAATCGCTGTACCTATTCTCCATTCTTAACTCATCTGAAATGTCAGTTTTTGTCACAACACAACCAGGTTCAAAACATCCTAAACTGACAAGTATATTAAAATTGGTGAGTCTCACTAGCATGAAGAAGGGAGAGAAGTATGTTATCTTTGGTATCCTATTTCTTATTTGTCTTGTGTGGTGAATCTCGAACTTTGGAAAGACCTTTCTGTACAGTCTCTGTAACTGCACTCTGCGACAGACTTTTGAATTGCATTAAATTATCTAAATTCAACTGAATAGTGGCAATCCAAAGCATTTTCTCCTGTTTCAACCAGTAGAAGAGTTTGAAATATAAGTACTTGTCGTTTAGTGTTTGTATAAAAGGCATTTCATTTGTTGGATGAAAAGCTGGACATGAGCCAGCAATGTGCATTTGCAGCCCAGAAAGCCAACTGCATCCTGGGCTGTATCAAACGAAGCATGGTCAGCAGGTCGAGGGAGGTGATTCTGCCCCTCTATCCTGTCCTCACAAGACTGCACCTGGAGTGCTGCATCAAGCTCTGGACCTGCTCCAACTTAAGAAGAACATGGACCTGTTGGAGCAAGTCCAGTAGAGAGCCACAGAAATGATTAGAGGGCNTGTTCTCACAAGACTGCACCTGGAGTGCTGCATCAAGCTCTGGACCTGCTCCAACTTAAGAAGAACATGGACCTGTTGGAGCAAGTCCAGTAGAGAGCCACAGAAATGATTAGAGGGCTGGGACACCTCTCCTACAAGGACAAGCTGGGAGAGTTGGAGTTGTTCAGCCCGGAGAAGAGAAGGCTCCAGGGAGACCTTAGTGCAGCCTTTCAATACTTGAAGGGGGCTTATAATGGGGAAAAACATTTTGCAGGGCCTGTTGTGATAGGACAAGGGGTAATGGTTTTAAACTAAAAGAGGGTAGATTTAAGCTAGATAGAAGGAAGAAATTTTTTACAATGAAGGTGATGAAACACTGGAACAGATTGCCCAGAGAGGTGGTAGATGCTCCACCCCTGGAAACATTCAAGGTCGGGTTGGATGGGGCTCTGAGCAACCTGATCTAGTTGAAGATGCCCCTGCTTATTGTAGGAGGGTTGGACTAGATGACCTTTAAAGGTCTCTTCCAACCCAAACTATTCTATTATTTTAACTGTATTTCCTTATGAAATTACTGCTTAATAGAATTATTTCATCGCCTGAAATTTGTTTCATAGAACAACACTTCCTCCTATATTTGTGTGTGTCATGGTGTTTTTTTCTTTTCTTTGCTATTTTGATGTAAATACATACTACTAAAGACCCCTGGAAGACACTATAACAGTCATCTAACCATTTGTATTTTGTCATTATTTTTAAGGAACTGTTTAATTCATGTGTCTTGACTTGTTTGCCCCAGTCATGGCACAGTAAAATAAAAGGGAAAATTGTTTCTTGGCTTGTTTTTGATAATGATCTTTTGGATAGTCTCACTTGCCTTTCAAAATAAGTTGATTGTTTTGTAATTTATAGATGCTTGTGATTTGAATGTCCAGAGCCTCAAATCAGGTTAGGTATGAAAATTCACCTGGATTCAGTAGAGCAGCTTTTCTGTTCAGCAGAAATATTTCTCACCACATCCATGCATGATTTGTTGTAAAGATGCAGAGTTCTTTCTTCCTATTCTCCTTTTTCTTGATGATAAATTGTTACTTTTCCTTCATAGTAGATAGTTAGCTACATAGACAGATAGCAGTCATGCAAGCAAGAGGGGTTTGTGGCCTTGAAATCTGCTTCACCTACAAGAGCTTTAAAATCAAGTATCATTTATATTTGGAGGACAATGTTACTAGCTAACAGTTACTAGCTAACTTGTTAGACATTAGTCAGAAATCTTCAAACTAATCTATTCCTTTATTTCTTGCTGATACCAGTTGTCTTGCCAGTTATTTGTTAACACTCTACTTTTCTAATCCCAGAGTGAAAGAGTCTTCTGTTCAAAGGAAGAGCCCGATCTTTTCTCTCTTATCCTGCCATCTTTACAGGGGCTTGTCAGTGGTAGGACTGAACCTTTTTATACTGAATGACCAGTATAGATAATACAGGAACAGGCTATGAGGGACTTAAAAACTGAAGACAAGAGCTTATGTTTGTAAAATAAAATGACGAGGAACTGGTGAAGAGATGACAAAGACAAAGCAAAAGGCTTACGGAAATGATCTCTTCAGCAATGTTTTCTGGAGGAATATTGATCGTGTGAGATTGCATTTGTCAAGGCCAAAAGGAAAGGATTGCAGCTATTGATATATGATGAAACTTTAGACAAGTACTTTATCTGCAAAGGCAAGATGGGAAAGCGGTGTCTTAGACACCTGGTAAGGAACTATCTTCAAGTCTTCCACAGAAAATGAGAGTCTAAAGTCAGAAGTATCACCCATGGCTGAGTGAAGGGCAGGGTGTTGTCCACAGAAAGAAGATAACAGAAGGGCTTTGAGGAAGGGAAGGAGTAGAAGTAGAAGACTTTTGAGTTACTAAGGGATTGTGGTCCGAAACTTGAAAGGAAGACCTGAGGTGTAATGCAGAGTAATAATGTGCAGCACCAAATGCTGGTGTATCTGGGTTCTAATTGTTTGGTTTCCAGCTCTGCAACAGGCCTCCTCTGGGCTCTTCAATAAGGCATTCAACCTTTCTGTGTCTTTGTTTCCCCATCTGCCAATGAATGATAAAAATCTAGTCCACAGGTGCGTTGTGTGGCTCGGTTAATTAATATTTTGAGGGTTTTTTGCATTCGTCAGATGGCACAGCTATAGGAATGCTAAAGCTATTAGTTAGCAATCACCACTAAAAACAAGTAACACAGAAATAGCCCGTCTCTCTAAAGCGCTACATACTTAATGTAAATTACTTTGTGATATATATCAAAGTACAGTTTTGTAACATAATAACCTGGGACCAGAATAAAAAAAAGATTGAAGCTCCCAAAAAGGCAGAAAAGCACATAGCAGGATTAACAAAAGCACATAAACAGGCAAGACATTTAACTCATTTTGAAAGACAGTGGCAGCTAGCCAGTGCCTGGTTAGGCATTTGTGTAAATCCTGTGGCATGCCTAGCTGCATCTTCAGATGTCTCAGTGTAATTGCAAATCTGGCCCACACATCCCGAGCCACCAACTTTGAAGCCATTATCATGTTGTCCATAGCTGGTTAGAAGCTCTTCTGACTCTGTCCCTGGCCCCGTGGGATTCATTGTGATTAGGCCTCTCAACAGGTGATATCAGTGAGGAGACCTTTGAAATGGACTTTGAACTTGAAATATATCTGTTTTAACAAGAGGGGAAATTGTTATAGAAGTGAGGGGGGAAGCTGAGAGGGACGAAGAAGAGAACTCTCTGTGTCCTATTCAGTCAGCCTGCTGACATCCCCTCTTCCCAATAGCAACCTGAGTGGTCCTGCCTCTTAAATAAGGGTTCTCAAAGTTTTCTTTATTCAGGCAAAGTTGTGGGGCAGAACAGCTGGAAGCTTTGTCAACCTGTAACCACAGGCTGGGTTGCTCTGGATGCTCTGGACACGGCTCTCGACACAGTGCTGCAGCTGTGAGCAGCTGGCTGTGCTGCAGACAGCTGCAAGAAACCCCTGGCAGCGCACAGGTGGCTCTGTGCGCCATACGTGATCGGCCAGACAGGCTGTGGTTGAACAGGTACTTGGAGACCTGAGCCAGCTTCGCACGTGAAACATCGCGTTCCCACCTCCCATCCTGCATTTTGCTGCTCCCATGTCATTTCAGCACGCTCAGGGGCTGGTGCTGGGGCAAAGGCATAAAATTTTTGTTTGAACTATTCCAAGTCTTTAGCATTGGGTATAAAAAAAAAAAAAAGATACAGTGCTTCTGGTTTTTATTTCATTATCAGCACGATGACAACAGCAAATCCTTCAAAAAAATAATCTAGAAAAATTAGTACATAGAAAAGGCTGTATGATTTATTAACAGCAAAAAATCCTGACAAAAAGTGCTCTGAAATACTAATCCACCTAGACAGAACCTAATGTCATGTTTCAGCTGAAGGAGATTGCTGGCCGCAGCAGGAATTAGGCACAACTAATAATATGGAATGTAAAATGAATGTTCATAGTATGCAAAAATGCATAAATAGGACATGAGTAGCTAAATTTCTAGAGAAATGAAGGAGAGTAGGAAAAAACCCCAGATATGCACTGGTCACATAAGTCTTGCTCACATTCTGGATTGATTTATTATAAATTTTAAGTATTTTAAGTGTTGATAGAATGTCCGTCCCCATCAATCATTTTAAAGGATTTACTGGGAAGTGCACAGATACTTAGAAATGTATTTTAACCTTGAGTTGTTGTGACTTTTATGCATCCTTTTCTTTCTTACCATCTTTGATCTGATTTATTTCCTCTAGCATCTTTTCTCCCAATTCTAAATCCTTATTTCTAGTAATTTATAGTGCAATATAATTATGAAAAGAATTTTTAAGATTGATGTTATGTATTAATGGCTGTGGCTGTTTAACAAATCAGCCTGTTCTATTTGGATTTACTGTTGTGTACACAGTTTTGTAAGGAGTAAATTTTGTGCTTCTTGCTAGCTGCTAGTAACCTGTATTTCATGTGTGCTCCCACATGACTTAGTCCAGCATCAGATGTTAAAAGAACAAACCAAGATTTTGTTAACTCATTACTGAGATAATTAATATTTCACTCATTTGACAACAAAATATTTGGAGGAATCAGAACCGGAGCAGCACGAGACTAGTGTTTTTGGTCACAGAGCAAGACCAGAAGATGTCAGAACCAGGGTTTCTTAAGCAGGACAGGGAACCCCTGGCCAGAGAAGGTGGAGCACAGCAAGGCTGCTGGTCTACAGCTCCTGGTGAGGCTTTGCGTGGAGGCGCGCTTGCTATTTGCCGGATTCATTTAGAATCAAAGGGAGCCGGGAGGGGTGTGTGTGGGGGTGTTGCCTGGGAGGACAAACTCCCCAGCAGCAGCCTGAGGAATGATTTGCATCCAGGGAGCGGGTTACAGGCCTGTAATTTGACAGATTGATATGGCACCCATTAATTAAACACTTTCTTTAACTGGAAAGCAGATTCCTTTCTTTCTATTGTCATACATACAATCTAATCCTTCCCTGAATTCAAGTGCAGCTGATGCAAGTTAGGTTTTTTGTTTTGTTTTGTTTTGTTTTTCTCCCTCTTGTTTAATCTGTCTGACATTTAATGTTTTCTCTAACATTTCTTTATAGGCCCTGTCAGTGTCCACAAAACTGGGAGTATTGTTCCTGAAAATGAATGCAGGCTTATAAAATAATGTTCTTTGTTCAACAGATTTCCCCTATTTGCCAGCAAATTACACATAATTTTGTGGTGTGGGAGACACGCTGGAATCTCTGTGGTATCAGCTTCCAGCACTCAGATGAGCCACTGGAAATAAAAGCATGACTCTACATCAGCATGCTGGCACCTTGTTTTAGCTGATGAAACAACAGTAAAACTGACAGCTTCAAGGTAAACTATGTCTGCCAAACCTACCTGAAGTTCATAAGAGTAATTAAGTTCTAAACGCAGAAGAATAATTAAAATATGCACAACATCTATCGATCTTGGGCATCTGGTGACTTGTCAGTAACCACAGACACAAACCCAGCCTGCTTTAACTTACTGTTAATTTGCGGTCTTTGATTAGATAGATTTTTTTTTGCTATGTATCCATAAAACTCAAGGGATCAGCCCTGCCATTCATTATATTCCTTTTCATAAATGACCTCAGTTTTGTATCCCAGCAGGGTGGTTTGCAACAGTGAATGTTCCTGTCAATTAAAAATTGATTTTTTTCCATGGGATGTTCCAAAAGATTAAGCAGGTATCTTCAGGCATGAGACTCAGGTCACCTCCATCCTGTAAGTAGCATGTGTGATTCTGTTTTGGGGGTTTTTTTTAGATATCTAACTTCAGCCAAGATTAGTGTCTCTGAGACTGCTGAATTTTACCTCTTCTACTAACTTTGAAACAAATATGTAACTCTCAGGCTAGATAGATACATGAAAAAATAGTCTCAGTGGAATGGAGATGGATAATGACTATACTTGTATCAAGTTGAAGAGAAAAATACCTTTCCCTATAGAGATGTTTCATAGTTTATTGATCTTTGCAAGATTATTTTTTCTCAGCCTCAAAATCTACCACAAAACAACTGACCTTTTCTTTTTAAATAAAGTATATAATTTCTGTTTTGATGGACTAGAACAATAGGGCCAGGTCATGCCCTGTTAAATTCCATCAATGGAAGTGGAGTACAACTTGGAATAATGTCAGTCAAAATATCTTTCTGTCAAATTACAGTTTTCAGGTTTGAATAAACTATACAGTAAAAAAACCCCACCAAATCCTACAAGGCATCCGGGGAAAAAAAAATAGAAACGCAACAACAAAAACCCTTATGCGCAATGTGGTTATCTGGAAATTGACTTAGTTGCGGATTGCATTACAATTTGAGCTTGGATACAAATTCATAGAACGGTAGCTCAAGCTCACAAGATCTCAGAACAATTTTAGTTCAATTTAAAATGTTTTGCTCATGAAACACTGCAATACTTGAAAATGTCTGGCTTTAGTAAGACATTCAGAGGAGATCTCTCTTTTCAGCTGAGTTGCTTTTTGAGTGTAGCATATTCACTGTGCACAGATTGAAATTCTGGGTCCTGAGAATGGTGGCATTAAGCCCTGCAGAGTGAAACCACTGAGTATTGCAAACTCAAAAGTTATCATGTCAAGCTCTGTATCAGAAGTGTCCTGAGTACAACTCCTGTCCCTGCATGTGCGGGAGGCACCGTTAGTCGTCATATTTGCAATGCTATTTGCAAACGTCTGTGCAAACCTGACTACTGCATCCCACTCTGCCTGTGTAATCTGTGTGTAATCTGTTATTTAACACTTTAAACTCTGGCAACAATCGTGCCATAATACCGGATTTGCCTTTGAGATGTGTAGTTTGAAAGGTAGGATTTAGTCCTGAAACTGCGGCACGGCAGGAGTTAAAGCAGTGATGGAGCCACTGTTTCAATCTTCTCCGGACTCACTTTTCATTTTCATAGTTTAATACTGATACACATTAGATAAGTTGCATATTAGATCAGGTGAAATGCTAGAATTTGTTTGCTCTTATAGAGGAACTAATTTTCTTAAACTCTTCCATTTCCAAATGGTATACTCCTTGACCATTTTTAATTGAAAGCAGCTGTATTAATTCTTTCTATGGCAGTCCTCGGTGCTGCAATTACAGCATTAGCATTGAGCTTTTCAGACGTGATAACAGATTCTAATTTTATCCCATCTGGTTTATTGTGAAGATTTTTTTTTCATGCCTGGAGGTGGCTTTTCCTTAATCATTTCTTCTGTACAAGATTGCTAGTAGGAGCTTAAAAGGCTTTCTTTGCTGCAAAGACCAACTGCTGGTTTCTTCTCCACCAGGACAATGTATCAGCAGTTCTCTGGATAAATTGTCTAGAAGGCAATCATTTGGAAGCTCTTGCCAAGCTAGAGAGGTTATTAGCTTTTGATCTCTCTTCTTAAATACTATCGCTGCAAAGTTGCCCTAGCATACTGGCATTAGTTCTCTAGTGGGTTGTCTCCCTGAGAGGGAACATTACAGAAAGCTTCTTTGTTCATTACCGAAATGAAATAAACAAAATTTTTTCAAAGTTAAGATCTCAGATACTCATGTGAATATCCCACTGCAGGCACTGGGGTGCATGTGTACATGTGAAGGAACACATGGGTCCAGCTGCCAAGTGGAAATGAACAGGAAAGGAAGGAATAGTTAAAAAAAAATCAAAGTTTCCCTTCTTTAGTAATTTTTTTTTTTTAAATCCTTTTGAGACTTGCATTTTATCTTAGCATTGATGTTGACAATGGCATGGCTGGCAGTACAATGCCGCATCCCTGGAAGTGTTCAAAGCCAGGCTGCATGGGGCTTTGAGCAACCTGGTCTAGTGGATGATGTCCCTGCCCATGGCAGCGGGGTTGGAACTGGATGATCTTTCAGGTCCCTTCCAGCCCAAACCATCCTATGATTCTGTGATTCTAAGATGAAATGGCTTAGCTCAGGTTTAGGCTCCTAATGTCCCTAGACAGTCACCCAAACAATACAAAAAGATGGGAATTTCATGAAAGTCGTTATTTCTTTGAAAGATAACTCTTTCTAGATGCTTTTATGTCTCACTCATGCCCTCTCTGAATGTAGAGTTCCCAGGGACTACCATACAGTCTTCAGCTATCCTTGTGAACTTGCATGGTCTATGAACTTTGTATGATGTTAACCATTCATTACACTAGATTATACCTTGCAAGGCTAGGGAATGAGGTCTGGTCTGTAGCTGCATATATATCCCTCATCTGCAGATAGACTTGGTCCTTAAGAATCTTTTTTGAAAGGTAGAGCATCATAGGCTTTGAATGGAACAAGCCCATTCTTCCTGGCTGCGTGTAAAGATTAGAAAGTGGGAATAATTTCCAGCCATTTTTGTCACTATCAATAAATTGACAAATAACTTTATAGCTGGGCTTTCAAAGAATACAGTTTTGATCTTTGCCTCACTCTGATCTTACTTTTGATAGAGATATTCTTTAGCTGTGTTGACTTTTGGGTAATGCTTACAACCTAAAATAAACATATTTGCTATGAGAAACCATATGTGCTTGTGAGTTTTTTAAACACAGGTTTAGTATTTCTATTCTGGCCTTGCCATGGATACATTGTAGTATATATCCTTTTTATACACACACACACACACACACACACTGGTATTTAAGCAGTTTGGACATCAGTAGAGTTGGGCCACTCTACCAGTTAAAGTGATTGCTATAGGTTTAACTAAGTATAGTTAAGGTTGCAATTGCATTTTCTGTGTGTATTTCAGATGCCTCACTGAAAGACAGCCAGTAAAACTAAGAACATATCCAGAACCTTCATATCTTCAACATATGGGGTAGTAGGTCACTGTTTGGTTCGGACTTCATGACTCAGTCAAAGCAAATTTCTGTTCATCTAGATAGTCTCTGATATTTTTGAAGATACTTCTCCATTTCAGATACCTGGTATTGTAAAAATATTTTAGATTGTTATTCAACAGTTATATGCTCTTTGGGAGTTTGAAATAAACTACAGAAGTTACTGCAGTTTGTTCTTCATATTTTCTGTGGATTCGTAAATGCTCTGAGTTTCTCCCTGGTTCTCCCTAGTTGAACTGTAGCTACCAAAACAATATTGCAATATTCCTTACCTGTTGGATCAAGTCCCAGCATAACTATAATAGCTCCACTGGCTTCTGCGGTTTCATTGTACATGTGTGTTCACCCTGAATATGAAGTTCTTAGTGAAAAGCTTTGCTCGCCCTTTTTTTTTGACAAGGGAGTGTGTCTCATTGCAAATGATGTAATTTCTGCTTTTCCTTATATTTTATCCTGGCTATATCTTTTTAATAGTTATAGGTAGTCTTAATAATTATTTTGTATGAGCTTTATGATGCCTAAGCTCTTGTAGATGGCTACCCACTCCCTTCCCACCCTGCTTCGCATTATTTGGGCTTCAGTACATTAAACCTTGTTCAGAAATTAGTGACTCAACATTTTGTTTTTAGTTTGGAACCGAGGTGCTCAAACAGAAATGTGGGTCAAAATAACATGCATTTTTTTGCCACATCTAACTGCCAGTATGCCTATTCTATAGGTATATCATACCTACTCTGCCAGCTCTAGTTTATGGAAATTATTCTCTCCACGTTATCACCTAAAAAACTGCATTTAAGATTACCATTCATTTAATCCTCTCATGCATGTTTTTGAAATTAAATTTTAGCTTTCTTTCAACCATATGTTTAGAGTCACCCTCTTGTCATGTTTTCCCACCAATGTTGATGTTGCAATGTAATATATTTCTGAACTGAAGATTAAATTATTTTGTATATTTAATATTTAGGCATGAAAGCAACCACCAAAGCCTGTAGTACCCCAAAAATACTTGCCCTCCAGCTCAATCAATAGGTTGTCATTTATCATTACACATTTTAGGACAATTTAGCCAGATTTCCATTAACGTGACAGTGATTTTTTCTGAGCTAATTTTGAATTCAATTTTTTCAAGTAAATTTTTGTGCGGCACCATATCAAATGTTTAGCAAAATCCAGAAATATTATATTTACTGTCTTCACTTTGTCACTAATTATTTTACTGTGTCTCTTCACACTCTCTTCCTCCTCCAAGTTTGCAGCTAATGCGGCGTATATTCTGCACGACAGATAATGAGCATGTTTCTTTAATGAAACATTTCAATTTTGAGAACAGGTGGTCAAGCATCTATTCCACTGACATGAGGAAAAAGCTGTCTTGACTAGAAAATAAGTCTGTTGTACGTAAAATACAATACCTGCCATCTCAAATTGAATGGAAAATGTTGTAAGTATGTCACTTTAACAGTGGCTCTATACCAAATTATATCATGTGCATAGCTGTTTTGTTTAGGGTTTTTCCTTTATATTGGCAGCTGCTAAATAAAAGCCGTTTCAATTTCCCTTTTTTTGCTGATTGAGTGGTTAGCTCTAAGTCCACTTTCTAAACAGCATCTGGCACTTTTTATGCAGCTATAAAATATTTAAAAATAAGGTGAACCGCTTTTGGCAAGCCTGTTACTTGAAACCTGAAGGGAATTCTGGAGTCTATAGAAAGCTTTATTATCTCTCTGCCAATGCAGCACATCTAGTAATAGAAGACTGTCTCCTGTGTTAATATCACGTGGTCAGAGAGAAACGGGTGACCCTTGTTGCCTGGTATAGCATCCTGCCCTGACTTGGGCCTGACAGGTACTGAGGGTTTCCTGATTAAGCAAAATTCTGGGCAATTACAGCTGAGATGCAAAGGGACAGCTCGTTGTGCTGTCATACTTTTCGCGATGGATCAAAGCATGACAGACTGTATATGGGCTAGAAAATAAACTTCAGAAAGAGGTTGGCTGCCCTGAAAGCTGAAATGCATAAGCTCAATCATCCGCTGGCACACTGCTATTCAAGAGGTGGAAATGAGAATTAATTTAATTTTAATAGCATTCATTTTAGTGCTATTAAAAAAGCCCAAGCCCTTTGATTGTTTATTGTTGTGAAGACAGTTGAGGCACACGCTAGTTATAGACGTAACAAAAATGATACCTCAGGAAGCAGAGAAATACAAAGCATTAGGTGCTTGCTGCAGCGGCAGCAAGTGCTTAGAGTGACAAGAGACTGGGGAGAGAAGATCCCACTCTCAGGCAAAAAGTACCCAGGTAGTGCGTCTCTCAAACTCTATATTCAGCGTGAGCAGGGTGTTGCCTACTGAGAAAAGTTCTTAGCTGTAACCGCACAGCAAGGAGAAGGTTTGATTTAATAGAATGTTTATATCTCTTTGCAAAGAGCGCCGACCTGATGCTCAGCTGGAGTAGGCTGGCATGGCTCCATTGAACTAGAGTTGCCAGCTTTAGGGATTTATCGATGCTCTCAATACTTTTGTGCTTTTATGAGACATCTCTGTAGATTTTTCATGCTCTTCCAGCTTTTACCTTCTGGTCCTTGCAGTTTTGCTTGTCTCAGAACAGGTTGCCATGCCCCTTTTATCTCTCTTGTGAAAGAGAGGCTACCCCTCACAAAGATGGCAATTCCGAAGGCTTAAATACAGTTATCTTTCTCCTCTGTGATTCTTTCAGAGTCCCTGAACTGAGATAACTACGGCACTGGCACAGAAAGAAGACTGAAGCAATCCATATATGTTTGTGCTTATGACACTCGCAAGGGGATGACAGGATTTCGGATTCATCAGATACATAGCTGGCCTGAAGCTGCAACGAAAGGGTCCGGGGACAAATAGCCTGATGTATATCACCTCCTCTATTGTATCCTACATGTTATACCTTTGGAAAGCTTTGGGCATAGGTATTGTCCTTGGAAACTCTTATCTACCGCTGAGCTACAGACTTTATCTGCTGGCTGATAGGAATATGGTAAATTAGTTTTTAAGCCTTGTATTTAAAATATAATTTAAAGTTCTCAAGATTCAGTCTTAAAGTCAATAGAGAAAAGGGAAAAAATAATTTTAAGTCAGTAAATTGAAGATTCTTCTTTATTTTCCTAATATGCTCTCAGGTACACTATAAAGGCATTGAAAGTGCTGGTTAGGGGCTTAGGGCATGCATTCATTTCTCTCCTGTGTGTTTTCTAATGTCCCCCTTTACAGGAAAAAAACTCATCAGCCAAGTCATTATGCCACTTCACTGTAGACAAGGCAAGTGATTCTGAGGTTTATTAACCCCTTGAGTAACCTAATGGCATATAGTATGTCCTGTAAAAATGGACATTTTAATAAAGAAAAAGTTGTGGCTTTCCCATGAGAAACTCTGTTTCACTGTCATGCTGGCATGGAAAGATTCAAGTTCATAGTAACTGTAAAAATGTGTCCTCTTGGGAATAGCACTCAGCAGTTGATTTAGCACAACTTTTTATTTATAGTGATATAAAGTGGAAAAGCAAATATTCAGCAGCTATGCCATTCCTTTGTGTATGGGTGCACATGTACCAGAGGGGGACAAAAAGAGGAGACAGTACAAGCTGCCATCTAGATAACTATCATATCACCTATTGAGGTGAGAAAATACGAGGCAGTGTGAGTAATGAATGAATACCCAAGTGCATTTGTGTGTGCTATTTATATGAATGCTTCAGGTTTTTTTTATTTATGTTTCAAGGAAAAGAAAGGAAAGGGGAGAAAAGAAAGGAAAGGGGAGAAAAGAAAGGAAAGGGGAGTAAAGAAAGGAAAGGCACATGGAAAAACAGAGTTATGCTGCTATACCTGTAGTTTTAGAAATGCTTGTGATGCAGATACTTGATTTTACATTCTAAAGACCATATACGAGCAAAGACAAAAGGCCAGTTTTGTAGACTGCCAGCATAACAAGAAGAGGAAAAGTGCCACAATCAAAATCTACCACAACTCAAAAACTGGTAGCTCTGCAGGCGTCCCTGGCACCACTCTCCATGCCTTTCCCCAGGACTGGTGCATGGACCTGTGTGCCTTCCTGCCCTCTCCTGCCTGCAGGTGACCCAGATCCTTTGGACCACATTAAAAAGTCACCCTCCATGCCTAATAAACATTCCAAGTCCTTAAATGTCAACTCTGGTCTCATCCTAGTAGAATTTATAGCAGCCTGCCTTCTGCTTGAACTGATCATCTGCTCAGAAACAGTTTTAGAAGTGACTTCCAGTCCAGATTGAAGACGGAAATCTTGCTCCAGTGGCCTTTCAGAAGACTGTTTCCTGTACTGAAATAATTCTTTAATACAAAATAACATAGGAAAATTAAAAAGCTTTCACGTCTCCACCAGAGACAACATGCAAAGAATATGTGGAAGATGCTTAGCGTGTGTCTGTGTGTCTGCATATAAAACATACTTCCAAGTGCTTTATGAAACACTTCTAAATGTTTATAAAACACCTAAATATATGTCTGTAAAATATCGTAGATATATATATATATCTTTTTTTATCTTGCTTTTAAGTTATAAATGCTCAAGTTAAAAAACTCATAGCTACATGATTTTGAACACTTCCGAGATTAAGTTCTTCATGTGCTTGTGTATGTTCAATATATGAAAAAAAGATTTTGCTGTTTGGGAAGACAGAGTACCACTGTCATACAGTGGTGAAATTGGTCCTTTTTGTAAGTGATTTTGGAATGGGGGAAGGTGGATTACATCTGTTTTACAGGTATTGAATCTTGTCCTTTTCAAAAGCCTTGAAAACCTGTTAAGAATTTTTTCTTGTTGAACACTGAATAAAGGAATGCACATGTTGGGGAGGATCTTCAGTTTACTGAAGAAATTTCATGGACTATAGACTTTTGATATTATGCTATTGTAGGATTCTCTTAGAGGGCTATCTGATAAAACTGTGTTCAGTAAATATTGTAGTTCACACATTTTTATGTTTGAGATTAAAAAAATTGTCTTATTCACTTTCTACAAGAGTTTGAGACAATTCTTTAATTTTTTCCAAGAGTCATCTGGGAGATGCATGCAGCTTATTCAAGTCTTTGAAATTATTCACAGAAGTAATTTATTACTTCTTTTGCAGAGGAATACAAGAAATCTCCCCTCTTTCTTATTTTGATTGCTTCTTTTCCTTTATTATTATTCCCTTGTTGCACAGTTTTTTGAACTGCTACAAAATATAAAGCTATTTTTATCACAAAAGGATATGCATAATGATATAAAACATATTTCAATTTATTTAGCCTTTTCTGGGATAAAGTCCAATTACAATCTTTAAAGTATACCCTAGCTTATATTATTCTTCCCCAGAACTTTCAAGATACGTTTTATGATAAAGACTCATTTAAATATTGTATCTTGGCTTTTTGCTGATTTAAATGTTCTGTAAAATAGATCCACTATTGTCAGTCACTGCTGTATAGTTACCATACATATTTATGCTCAGGCTGTCTTTTCCATTTTTAATCATCTTACCTGTGCATTGAACATTTGCATTTTCATGAAACTGAACTCTCTACAGATCATCAAATGTATTTGTTTTTCATTCATGCTCTGTATTTTTTAATCACTTGCAATACTTACAGTTACACTAAACTTGAACCTAGTGAAGTACTTAGCCAGGAGATTAATTTTCAGCACTTTTAGCTGAGGTGTTTTGATGGGACAGTTCACTGGAATATTTTGCCAGGTCCAGGCAAAACCAAACACTGTGGAAACTCTGACGCAATAGTAGGTGCCTTTTTATGGTTGTAATACTGAAAAGCTGCCCACCTAAAGTTTGTTTATTCTGTAAAACTCTCCAGGTGGTAGAGAGAGGTTAGGAGAGCTTTTGCCACCTCTAACAGCATACATCTCCTGCTCCCCAGCTGCTCTGTGGGCATTACCCACAGTCTCGGACAATATCGCAGCTTCACTCCACCTTCAGAAGCTGAGCACTAATAGGAAATCTTGATTGTGCCCATCTAAAACTGCATCCATAGCTCTGGCCAGGGACCCGAGGTGGCACAGCTGGAAGCTGTAGGGCTGTAGAAGCTGTAGAAGTAGTGCTCAGTTTCCCAGCTGCATCCATCAGCACCCACACCAGGGGAAAGGTGCTCTCCCTCTGCTTCGGGAGGTGGCAGGAGAGCCCTCTGTCCCTTGATCATAGGGGACCCAAGCTGCCATTAAAGGCTGGGTGGTAAGGCCCTAGATATTTTTTATTTCATCTGAATTCCTTGGTGCATTTGAAAGCACGTGTTAGTTGTGCAGTTCAGTTTTGGGGAGTAAGCAGGAGAATAAGCCGGATGTTTAATGCGGCAATTGTGTGGCTAAATCACTTTGCTTTGAAAATAGTTGCATCTGCCGTTTTTGATATTTGCATAATAATAGGACACACATGCTCTCTATGTCAGTCTTCTTCAAAGAAGAGATAAACTCCTCTCGTCAGTCTCTAGGTGTACAGACTTGCCTCAAACACTTGCTGGTCAACAGTCTATCTACCTTTCTGCTGTTGGTTGTGGTTGCTGTTCCTACCATGACTGATATTTTTTATCTAACTGGAGAGACTTCAGCCTTTTACAGTATATATTAATTTTGTCAGGTGGTTTTTAAATCTTGTCTCAGACATCTTCCAGTCTCCTTTCCTGTCCTTTCACAACTGAAGATACTTATAGTCAGAACAAATAAGAAACTGATGGAAAATCAGCTCAAGAATGTCATGCTGGTCACACTAACATTTGGCAGTCTGTGGGTTAGCAGTCAGTGGAGTCAGGTAAGCAAAGTGGAGTACAGGCTGAGACAGAGATGGGTTCCTCTTGTAGCCAAGTAGATTTTACCATGAGATGTGTCCTAGGAGAGGTAGGGTTTAGCATTGTTCAGGCGGCCACCTACGACTAAGGATTAGGAGAATAATCTTCTTTTACAGAAACTCATCTAAACTTTTGAGACGTTTAAGCTGAACATAAATACAGAATTTTCAGCAGGTTTCATACTGAGTGGGTTTGTTCATTTGTCCTCTTCCATTGCTAAATATTTATCTTTTTTTTATTTATCTTTTGTTCATAAATTTCTTTTTAAAGTGTATTTGTGTAAAAAGACCATAGGTACCCAACTGTTCTCTACGTTTTGTTTTGTTCTTTTGTCAAGCTGGAGTGCTTGATTTACTGTATACATTTCCTGCCATGCATTAAAAGCTTCTCTGAGCAAGTGCTGTTCACTGTCACTGTAATAACTAAGACAACCAATATTAAACCTGGGAAGTAACAGGTGTAAAATCAATCAGTCTCCTTAAAGAAATGTAGCAATATCTTCCTGTTTCATTTCTCATAGGAAAAAGGTCTGGTAGGTCAGTCCTATCCTCTTTCAGATTCATGACTGTGTATTGAAAAAATTACTAGGTACTTGTTGTTCCCGCCTACAGACACAGAACTGAACCTTTTTCTGGGGTGTGGAACAATCCTCGGGAGCTTCTTGTTTGTGCGGGTTATTCCAAATACGTTTTTCTCTTTAAGAATGGTGTTTCCTTCCTCCAAAGCATATGGCACTGTCTAATGATGGAGACAGGTTGTCACCCATGCCTTTTTTTCTCACTTCCACCGCCCTCATTTTCTGCTAAAGATCTGTATGAGGATGACAGCTCCATCTCCCGCTCTCCTTGCTCTTTGCTCTGCTAGTCTGGAGGTCAAGAGGCGTCCTCCTTCTTGGTATGGTTTAGTAAGGGCTGTGGATCTATCCACACCAGTCTGTCACCATCGTTATTGTGTATACGTGCATTGTCTACACTGAAAATACAAGTGCTGTGGTAACACAACAGGAATGAAAGCATTACTGCAGTGTATGCAGCTGTCCCTCAACTCCTCCTCTGCAGTGAAATTGTGGCGTATTAGCAGTAAACTGAAAGGGACTCCTATGTTCAAAGCGTTTTTCAATTATTTTACAGTATGAGTTTATTAAATTATCTGTCTATTGGCTTCATATTGCTTTGTATTTTTCTGCCACCCTCATAAAATTCCTTTCTTCCTTGCCTGCCAGATGCATGGCATAGTCTCTGAACCAGAGTAAAGATGACTCATAGTAGTCACTCTGTGTTTCTCTCTCCCCTTGTTTTCTGCCCAAATAATAGCAAGTACTTTGGACCAAATTGAAGCTTTCAGGGTTTCTCTTCAAAATTTTCAAGCTATTGTTCTTTATTTACTATTAGTGAAGTTCCTTCATTCATGGTTTGGGTATTTTTGTTAAGTGTGAAACCATTTTTCTCAGCTTCATTAAATCTGCAGAAATTCATGTACATATATAAGAAGACTGGATCCAGAGTTTCAGAACAATCCTTAACTAAAAATATAGACCTTCTTAATTATATCTCTGCTTGAAATAGTAGAGTTTGGCAGTAAAACAGTTTTCTTGATCCAGAAACAGTTCCAGTAGTAGTAATGTCTCTGGAATTACAGATGCAAACTGACCTAAACAGAATACGCAGCATCTGCAGTGGTTTTTAATGTTACAGCTGTGGCTTCAAAGAGTTTTTCTAGGGTTGCTGGTGGTTTGTGGGGGTTTTACTTTTTTTTTTTTTTAAGAATGTGAAAGCATTATGGGAAGTTCTGTGTATTGATAAGAACTCCTTTATTTCTAGGAATAAATAGAATTGATTTAATCTTCCAGAAATAAATATTTCTGAAATGGTAGCAGAAATGGCTAAGGCAAAAGAGAAGAGGGACAGGCTGGTCTATTAATCTTTATTTTGGTGCTTAGCTTGATAGATTGTTCTAGTGTTTCAGTCAGTTAGTTGGAACTAATAATGGAAAAGAAAGTCTATTAAAACCACAAAAACCCTACAGTGCTTTGTTTTGTGGTGGACTATCAGCTAGTACTTGACAACAGCTAAGGTGTCAGATGCCAGTTCATTTTATAGCTCTTTGCTTTACCGTTACATACAGCTGGCTGGAAATGTTCTAGCTGTTGTTCCTTTGCTACTAGGTGTAATTTAAAGTTGGTCATCTTACGTGATTTGTTACTGAGTTGCAGGCTGGTTTTACTGTTTTTCTGCTAGGAAAAGAGCCTTCTTTAACTGTGTGCTAAGGGTCACTTTTTTAATCTGTGCCTAAAACTACCTGAACTTTTCCATAATAATATTGAAAAGGTGTTTAGTTTCTGCTATTTTGGATTGCCTTGGGGTCCTTTGGAGTGGGCTCATAAAAGGTTCTTCCTGTGTTGTTTTCCCGTCTGCCTCTTCCCTCCCCCATCCCAAATAATGCTTTTAAACACAGCTGTTAAGACGATGCAAAGTTTGGTTTCTGAAGTCAAACAACAGAATGTTTCTCTGAGTTTGTCAGCCTGGGTCAAATATGGTGCTGAACAATTTTCCTAGTATTAATATCCAATGAGTTGAGAGTATTCTTTGAATGTTCAGGATTAATTCTGTAAGGAAGCAGAAATAATCCCAAGTGACTAGATGGGATTAGTTACGGCAACTACAAACAATGCCAGGGATTAGCAAAGGTGAAGTATTTGAAAGTGTTCAATCGGTTCCTGTATACATCTCAAAGCCTTGCATAAAATTATTCTTAATGACAAACATATTTATAAAACAGAGATCTGTATGTTTATAATTTCCCAGAAAGCAACAAAAAATCACCAAAAAAATTATGCAAATAAATAGTTTAACCAAAATTGAAAGGGTAGAAGCAAAGACAGAGGACCAGAATTAGAATCTGGCTGAGATTAAATATTACTTCTGGTTCTGCATGTCTTTTTGGATAAGATTTGGTTATTCAATTCTAAAAATCAGAGTGTTCAGAAATTCATGTACGATTTTATGTGCACCTCCAGTACAAAACAGCCTTGTTTGCTGTCTGTAGTATTTAACATTTTCGTGAAATGCGAATGGTGATATTTATGAAAATGACAGAAATATTCAGATAGAGGTAAATTTATTTATAGTCTTTCAAAAACTAAACTAAAATTAAAGCAAAATTAACTGAAATTAAACAAAAATTAAAAAATGAATTCAGGTCACGGTGGTGCCAATAGCTTTACTGTAAGATATTCTGAATAATTCATAAGCATAAGAATAACATTCTGATGTTTACCTTATCTAGCCTAAAAAATTACGATCTAATATGAAACTTGATAATATGCATTAGCTGTTTGTAACAGGACAGACTTGAGACCCTGCCCAGGGACACAGGACTCCTCTCGAGTCATTCGGATATCAGGAGCTTGAACTCTGCATGCAGATGTAAGGTAATTATCACTGTCTCATAGAAGCAGGTGCAGTTGTTGACTCCCATGAGGTTATAAAAAAGGAATGGGAGGCTCTTCTGGTAGAGACAAGGTTGTGTAAACACAGCTATGAGGGGATTCAAGTGTGGGGAAGAAACTTGGGGTTTCCCTTTGATGGTTGCAATGGCTACAAGTTTTAACTGTGACCTTCAGGTGATGTGGTATAAACCTGCCAGCTGGTACCCACAATGGGCTGAGAAGAAAACTGTTCTTCATGTTGATTCCCAACAATCTGGAATGTATGAGTAGTCTGAGGTCTTCCTTCTAGTGTCTAGAAGCTCCAAGGAAAAAAGTAAGTGTGAAAGGTAGTGAATATGTATATATTTTGTTTGATGCGTTCACTCGTTTTGGTGTTTCCCTAACTATGAAAGATGAGGAGATTATGGGATGTGAACAGAGTATTTTTGGGTTTGCTAGTAATTTATAACCTTGAAATATCTTAAAATGTGTCTTTTGAATAAAGCTACACAGTTAATAAGTTGGATAGTGGTGTTATAAATTATAATAGACTACTTTTTTTTTTTTTCCTACTCTGGAGATGTGAAGGATGTCTTTCTTACTATCTCTGTGTCTTTATCACATCTATGATCTTTCCTGGCAGGTCACATAATGTATCCTTGTCTGCATATCTTAAGGGCCGTATGATTTATTTTCATTTATGTGTCTTCCTCTATTGTTAATTAAACTAAAAATAACACCTCAGGTTCACAACAGCTTTGCTGTTTTAATATCCAACTTTTCTTCTGCTCTGTCCCTAATCAGAACAACTGAATGCCCTAAGGAAAAATAAACAATCTCAGCTTTTGTAGGACTGATTTTTATTTGGAAATTGTCAGAGCACAAAATACTGCTTGTGCTGTTATAATAATCCATGCAGAAGGAGGCAGATCTTGGCTCCAGGGAAGGCCGACCTATTTAATAGAAAGATTGGCTAGCCCAAGGAAGCCATTTTTTAAGCAGATTGAGGTCGCTGTGATCTGCAGGGATATGTGTGTTAGAACTAATAAGTTATTGCCGTACCCATGACGCTTTCCTCCTGATTGTTTTGTTTTAATTCCAGCAAAAGCCATGGAAAGTCCCCCAACAGTGTCTGCTGCTGACCTGCTGGGTTTATGGCCCCGGGTAGCCAAACATTTCAAGCTACTCATTTTAAAATACTTCACTGACAGCTTGGATGCAAGGAAAAAAAACTTAGAAGTTGTGAAGCTTGAGAGATGAAAGGAGAGTGGCAAAGATGAAACACTAGTTAGAATTATTATTATTTTTTTTCTCCAGTCAGAATAACTGAGTAATTGCAACTTAGCCAAATCTATGCAATGAAAATAATTTGTCTCTACAGCAGACAGCTGCTGTCTTCATGCTCCTATGGTGGTACCATTTGTGTTACACATGTCCACTCATGGCATTCTTGGGCTCCATTAAATTTGCCTTGAATATCACCGAACATGCAGTTCTGCCACGCTACCTGCTCTAGCCTGTATTTTAAATACTAGCCTTTTAAATAGGCAGGAACTTCAAGGACTCTAAACAAAAGCAGGAATATGGCCACCTGGTAGTGAAATAAACAATGGCTAATAAAACACATCCGATCAGACAACCCCTTGAAATTATGTACATTATTTCTGCTTCCTAGCTGAAAGATACAGCATTACCATGATGAGTCCTAAATTATTTCATTAAGTTTTCTTCACTCTCTGTTTAATCTTAAAAAAATTAATTACCGATTCCTCATTCTGTCAATTAGTGAAAAACTACATAAATTACATAAGAGCTACTCAAGTAATGACTATTTTTTTTCAGTCCTATTATTTTATAAAACTACTCTAAAAAAATTTGTTGTGTTTGAGTCAGCGATATGACTTTTTTTGCATGAAATGCAAATAATTAAAAAGGACTTGTGTTTAAAATCAGAAAAAGGCCTGCCCACTTTCTTTACTAGAGTGCCAAGCAATGATATCAGTCCTATGATAGTGTCATGTGAACCATAGAAAACATGTGGAATACTGTGGTGCTGCACCTAAATAGGACTGTCACCTGAAAAGATGGGTTTTTTTTCCTTTCATATTAAAATGCAGTTCGTACTTGAATAAAATGAGCATTCTGTGGATTGTGCCATTTCTAAGCAAGGAAACCTTTAAATATATGTGGTCTTATGGAACACTGACTAATAAAATAGGGAATCTACCTATTTATTTTGGTATGGGATTCCCCTCCCTCCCCCAGGGCTTGTCTGAACTGCATGGGTTTTGCTGTTCTAGCAAAAGAAGGATGGGATATTCTTTAGTATAACACAACAACAGACATTGGGGTTTTGAATCAATGTTAGTTCAACCATGTAACTTCATCATGGATTAGATTTTCACCATTATCAAAACTGTGTTAAATAAAGCAGTTAAGAAAAGGCAGTGCTTAACTGCAGTCATCAACAATTCATCAAAGATTTTCAGCTTGTCAGTTTTCTTGTGTATTGTAGCCATTTACAGTCTATTAGCAAATAGCATCTGTTTAAAAATTATGTCCCTGTATGGGGGGTGGGGGGGTGGGGAAGAATGCTGTGTATATGAGTTCACCTATGAATCTGACAGTCTTCTGATCCAAAGAACATAGAAAAAGGGGCATTAGCTGACATACTAAAAAAAACTAGTATCCAAGCTTTAGTTTTCCCGTCCCCATGGGATTGTTTTCATAATAGTCACAATTTTGACATGTTTAATTTAAAGAAAATAAACATAAGAGTTTTATGTGGTGTATCTCTGAGGGTTATTCTCCAGTCTTGGAGACAGCTCAGGTAACCTAAATGTACCTCACTCGCCACTAGTTCAGCTTCTTCCTATTAGAAAATTTAGGGGGTTTGTTCTTGTTAATTATTCTCTTAAATATTACTGAAGCATCACAATAACCCCACCTCTTACTTGTCATGGCTGTCCCAGCTTAGTCTCTCTAACCCTTCTTAAGCGACCCAATGTTATTTCAGTTTCTGTTCAATGAAATCTAAAAGCCACCTTCATCTTTTTAGTCTCTCCATCATTGCAGTACCGATACTGAGAATGTCTCTCCTGTAATATCAGATCATTGTTATAATGTTATATGTATTAAGAGCTTTGTTAATAGTTTGTGAATAAGCTTTATATTTTAAGCTTCTAAGCACTTCAACTTTTCTTTTAATTTGGGTTTTCTTCATGAAATACAGTGTGTCCTTTTAGAAGAGGTGAAATTCAAATGTAAATGATGATGTCTCTCTGGCTGAATGGAGTATTCTTGGGTGTGGGTGGGGTGGGTGTGGAGTAGGCCAAGTTAAATACATGCTTGGTGGTACATAGGTTCACCTGCTTTTCTTATCAAGCAGACAAGTAGCTAACTTAGATTTACTAATGCCGTGGATATTTTAAGTCCTTTTTGTCTGATCCTCTAAAGCCTTTCTAGTGTTTTGGAACGGAACTATAATTTGCGGCAACTTTCAGGGATGCCTTTAAATTAGTAGAATCATGATTGTTTCTGTCCGATATGGACCTGTGCTGTACGTAAAATTAGAACTGTATATGTACATCTCCAGCCTGACGGCGTGCTTTGTCTGAAATCGTGACATCTTCTCAGTCAGTCATTAGCATTTATGTAACACCACTCCTGCAGACATCTTGAAGGGTTTTACAAATGAGGGCAAATTACAGCAAAGCTAACTCAAACAATCTTGTTTAATTTGAATTGTGTCAGGGAGCCCTAAGTCTAGTCCTGAGAGGAGTAGAATGGAACTATGAAAATATTACTCTTTTTGCTCTTACTTCATTTCTGCTTTTTAGACGAATGAAACATCCCAATGAAGTGAAGATTCTTGTTATAAGGAAAAGGGAAAGACTACTCTTGTAGGGATGATGTGGTCCCAGGCTGGAGATTGGCGGTTGATGTCTCTTGTACTATGTGGGATTCAACATTTACCCCTTTTTCAAGTCAACAGAAGTCTTGGGTCTAACTTTACTGTCCATCATCAGACAGCAATTCCATCTTTTATTTCTATCTGCTGTGGAAAATATAAAAAATAAAGGGAATTGAATAGGGATTAGATACAGAGTTTGAAAGTGCTGTAAGATACAGTTTTAACTGTATGAATCTAAAATGATAGTTGGCTTGACACTTGTGTGTGCCATCAGAGTATATAGTTGCTGAGTACGCAGTTACACTAAATTCTCAACAATTTATCTTGAATCTGACTATCTGTGGTGTTTCCATGAAAACAACATGGCTACAGTGATGTAAACTTGCATGAAATAAAACTGAGAAATAAAGCCCACAGTAACAACAAGAAGGTGTTCTTGCATAATCAAAAATTCAAAATTGTTGGTCCTTCTGGATCAGTTGAATTGCATGAAAGTGTGTGTAGAAAGGAGACAAATTTTTATACTGCTAAACAGTCAGTCTAGGTATGATGCTAAATTATCTTTGTTTCATGGTTTGGGCCAGCATAATTCAGACCATGTGAAAAGATGGGTGACTACCAGTTGCCACCTTATATTGCAAGTGCATGTTGTAGGTTTCAAATCAGGTGTCAGTGAAAACATTGCTATGAAATTGTGTGGTTTTCTTATTCCATGTGACGTGTGTGAAATGTAACATTCACAGCTAATTTTACACTCCTGTTAGCTTGGGACTGCCTACATATATGTATCGCTGTCTTTAGAAGACCTAGTCAGGTTATGAGGTAATGGTCTTGCTACAAGAAAGGAGAGAAACAGTAATACATTTCCTTACAAAAGGCTTTCTCGGGGAACTTGGACTTCTACTGCTGAAGGCTGGCTGACTCGTGGGTTCAAATCATCTGACAGTATGATGGATAACTAATACCGGTGAACGCCATGAAGTCTGGTCCAAAGAAAATATACAACTGTATGTGCCTTCAGTCCTTAGAAGGAAGAAATGAACACAGCATGTTACTACTTCTGTAATTGGCTGCAAGGTCCCCAGTACCTGAGGGTGCTTCATGTAATATGTGGGTGTCATTAATGACCCATTGGATTGGTTAAATTCATATTCTGACTTGAAAATCTATGGGAGAAGAAAACTAGGAGGTCAAGTCAGACGTTGGAAGAGAAATAGCCCATTAGGGAGCCCTTGTTGGAGGGATACATGGAAGGTACTATGGTGACCGATTTCTTCTGTTCTGTAATGGTCTCTCAAGTATTGCTCTATGTGACTTATTTGTGTCTTACATGGTATTGTATAATATTAACATTTGAGAGAAAGGAAGGGATGATGCCTGCAATTTTATTTTGCAAATGGAAGTGACCCATGATATTGACAATATTGTGCATGTCAATTCTAATAGCATATGGCACAGCTTATTTGTCATTCATGTTGAGGGCAACTCTGGCCCTAGTGTGGCCAACAGAAGGCTTATTTTCTTTAACAGACTCGGGGCTTAATATACATGTAGTGTAACTGAGAATTTCTGTTGAACTAATTGTACTTTTATTAGCTCAGGTGTAACTTAGTCTAAAATAATTGATTACAAGCTAGGACAATGTGATGAGGTCTACCATTAGGACAGCACAGAAGATCCCTCATCTCTTGGTCAGGAAGAAAGGATAAATCATATTTTTGAAATTAAAAAAAAAAACAAACAAACCAAAAAAACACACACAAAAAAAATCCCCACAAACCACAAATGGTTATCAAAATCCCACTGTTCTAAAACTTTTGTGTGTTGTTAAAATCTGTAGTGATCTCTTTAAGAAATTATATTATTATAAACTGCTCAAAAAGAAAGCATGCTTATATTAAGTGGTTAATTTTACAGCATGTGTTTTTGTTTTAAAAAAACAACCAACCAAACAAAAAACCTTCATGGAACTTGCAAGGCGTATTATTTCAAATACATTCATTTAGTGTTTGCATAATTGTGAAGTCCTAAGGATTCTCCATTTCTAATAAATAAATCATAGGTCTATTAAAAGCATCTTAAACAGCTCTTCCCTTATAAATTTAAAATGGTAATTTGTTGTCTGGACTCCTCCTGAGTCTGTTTGTGTTAAGAAAATTAAAAGTATTATATAACTGTTTAACTAATTTTTTTTTTTTTACTGGAGCATATTTTACAGGAATAACTTTGCTGTATTTGTGTATCATGCATTAAGAAAATCCTCTTTCTTATTTCCATGCGCACTTATTCTAAATTAGAAAGGAGGGTTTCATTTGTCTCTTTGTAATAATAGATTATTTTATTCAAGGAGTAGAGGATATTAGCCCAGAGTTCTAACTCTATGTCTTAATCTGTTACGA
The DNA here is from genome assembly GCA_008711295.1 of Anarhynchus alexandrinus. Classification (NCBI taxonomy): domain Eukaryota; kingdom Metazoa; phylum Chordata; class Aves; order Charadriiformes; family Charadriidae; genus Anarhynchus; species Anarhynchus alexandrinus. The sequence goes on from VUYV01000122.1 coordinate 1,918,559, forward strand.
GGTAAAATCATAGATGTATTGCTTCATTTCAAAACAGCCTTTTCTAACATTTTGTTTTGTAGGGGATGATATGCTTTGAGAACGTATCTTTAAATTATGTGCAAGAGTTATGCCTGTATTCAGATATGGGCTCTGCTGTTCCCTTTCTGTGCCTCTTCCAGCATTCATATCCTTCGTGTTGCTAAACCTTTCTGCCATTTGTCTCCTCATTTATAGTCCCAGACTTGTCTTCTCCAATAGATATTCCAGGTACCCACATAGGAAGGGAGACAGCTCTAGGCTCCTGCTAACAGAGGTGAGAAGGGGACTGGCTAATCTTGTGATCATGACCAAAATTGCAATACTTGTTCATGCATCATGTAGGGTTTGACAGTGCTGAATTATGTGGGAACTATGAGCATAGAGGATGGAGGTTAAAACATGGATTCGGTGCTTATGAGCTCTGTACGGATCCCTCAAGGCCCTTTAACTGGCTTAAGCAAACAAGCCCCACTAAACATAATGTCAAAAGAGACACTGTAAAGTAGAGTTTGTTTAGTGTTTTTCATTAGTCTGTTTTATGGTATTCTTGGAAAAAAGTATCCTGGTACCATCACCCCATGGAGGATTTTAAGAATAAAGTTAACTATAATTCCAGCAGAAGCCTGTCTGGGATGATGTCAGCAACGTAAATAGATCCTTGGCCTTATTTATATTTGCTTCCTTAATAACCATAAATAAAAATAATACACAAGGAGGTACTTGTAGTCATCAGCAATGGAAAAGGAAAAATTGTGTCTGTGGGGGAGTGGGGGCCATCACAATCAGGTCAGAATAATGGGATGCACAAATAAGAGTTTAAAGTCAAAGCTGAGAAGAATTCAAAACTTGATAAAACTGATAAATGTGAGATAATTGGCTTTAAGGTAATCGTTAAAAATATTCACTATTTCTGTCCTTGTGGCCATTGCAAGGGTTTTATTCCCAGGTGTGTGAACTGAGTATGTCAAAAATGATTTCCCCAAGCCAATGCAGGTAGCCAGTGTAAGAATCAGCCTTTTTTAAGTCACTGTTTAGTTAAGATGTTGTATTGTGACAAAACCCATGTATTTTTTGGAGGGAACTTGACAGACTGTTTCTAAATTGCATTGTGGTAATAACTTTTCTGCTATGTTTTCTCTAAGCTAATTTAAAAATGAGACAAGAGTCTACGTTTCAGTAAACTTTTAATAAATGCAATGTGGTAATATACTTTGCTTAGAGACTAATCAGGGAAAAGAGGCAAAACAAAATAGGAACATCTTTCTATTGCACTTTAAAATTTTAAATTAAGTGAGTGTGAGGCAGACTACATAACTTTTGAAACAATATATTTAAAATGTGAATAATGGAGAACAATTTTAAAACCCAAATGCTTAAACTATGTAAACTGTAAACAGCCAACCAGAATAACCGTATATATATACAAATTCAGTACAGTAATACCACTTCTGCAGCAGCCACAAAAAAAATGTGCATTGAATTTCCCACCTCTTGAATGTGTCTGTTCTAATTCTCAAAAACTGGATGTTAATAGTAAGTAGTTGTATTTCCCAGCGCTATTAGTGAACATTAGAAGAAAAAAAAAATAATGGTGGAGGACTCCACTGTGGTGATAGATAAATGGATTGATGAATGCTGATGAATAGATTACCAAAAATGTGCAGGAAAAGTTATGATGACACTATTGCTTTAGTGAAATTATCCTATGCTTTGATTTGCTCTTACCTTTTTGTGGCAAGTTTGATATACAATGAAAGTTTAATACGTAATGAAAGCCAAGTAATTAGGAATGGGGCTAAGATGAGGCAAATAATCCCTTATTCTTATATATTGAGCCTAGTGATACTAGTTGAGGATGCTTGGCTCATAACTGATTGGGACTCTCTTCTCAGTACCACTTCTCCTATTTAGCAGCCTCTGCTACTTACTGTGTTACATGTGGGGAGGCTGGAAAGTAAACCAGCTTCTCTTGTTTCAGCGTTACCTGCTTGTGACACTGTTAGCTTTTTCTTTTATGGAGTCTGCTGTGCTGGCAAAGCTGGGAATTGAGATATTGCCCTTGGTATTAGGGAGATGATGGAGAAGTTTTCTCTATTTACCTCAGGATGCCTCTGCGGTAGAGCTTATTCTCAATTCCATGTCCTACCTGGCATGGGCATGCTTCGGCTCTTTGGGCAGAGGCAAAATGGTGTCCTAGAGATGATGAGGTTCTATATGGGGGTGAAAAGCCAGCAAGTCTAATGCAAATTAACAATTAAACAAAAAACTCAATGCCAACAAAACCTTTTTAGACTTCGGAATACTATCAGACTTCCCTTTTAGTATCTCTGGGGTAGCCTTGTTTGAGTTACTCCCTTCTTGTTGAACCCATCTGTTTTACTGTGCCATAGGATACTGCAATTTCATCACACAATTGAGCAGACTTTTAAACGAGGTCCAGAAGCAACCTTCCCTGGTTAAAACTGAAGTGTTGAGACAAACTGTTGTAATTTGAAATAAAACTAGTACAAAAGATAAAAATTTAAAATTGCAAGTACAAGTAAATGTAGATTAGCTGGTGCAAGTTATAGGTGTAGGCAAGCTTGCGTGTATGTTCAACTCTGTTTCTGTGTTCTTTGGCTATACCTGGGGGGTGATCGGTGGAGGTTGTTCAAAGTAAAGCACATAATTCCGCAACTTTGTCCTTTAAAACAATTATCCATTATTTCAATCACTTCATGAATAACTAAGCAGGTTTATATTTTTGCATAACTGAATACTTCTCATCTATTAGAAAATCACACTGGAAAGTACCAGTTCAGTGAGTGTCTTTTTTAACTACTTATTGAGAGAATAAAGATATTTATGGGAGACTTAGTATTGCATTACAGATAGATATGAAGTAGTTAGAATCTAATAGTATTTCTTGAAATCAATTTTTTTTTTTAGGAAGCAAAAGAAGCTCAGTTTGTCTCTGAAGTAGAAATAACTAAATCTTCTTGTCTCCGAAAGAACAATCTTTCCTAGAGTAGTGATGTTTCTGAAACTTTTCTGGGGAGTTGCTGCTGATAGTTCATATTGAAGAAATATTTTTTTCCAACTAGGGTGTATACATTAATTTCTTTTGCTTTTCCCAAAAAGATCTACATCTCCATTTTTTTGTGGAAAATCTTTTCCGTACAAGTATCATTGTGATGCTCTGTAGACATTTCATTGTTCTAACTGAAATTTCAATTTGCTTTGTTTCTATTCTGAAAGCTTTTGTTCTGTAATGCATCCCAAAGGGAGGGAGCTGCCCTAAAAAGTTTTGAAGACGGACGTATGTATTTGATGTATCTGTTTGCAACAAAACAAGATGTCAAAAACATGTTCTGGGAAAACAAAGTAGAGGCAAAGATAGGAGTATCTTAAAATTGTCAAACTATACTTCTGAGGGAAGGACGCAACTATAGACTACTTTTTTTAAATTGCAACTGTGAGCTACCTTTAGCAGGGGCAAGTGTATGGATTTTTCTTGACTGCAAAAATTTCGGCATTGTTCTCTGGCACTTCAGTATTCTCAAAGATTTTCAGGAATCTATTTGTCACTACACTGGGTGATGACAGCCCAAACCTATTTGTCACTGTGAGTGACAAATAATATCCACCACTAGGGACTTCTTGGTTGTATTTTATTTGTAAATCACAAAAGCAAGAAGGCATATTTGAAATTCCCCACAGACAGTGAATGAAGGACGTTCTACATATTTTATTTGTATACTGTACTAGGCTAATTTCATATAATATGTAAGTATGATTGAAATAAGAAAGGTTTGAGACATGAGACACTTTCCTTCACAGTTTGCAGAGGTATGCTTATAAACCTACCGAGGAAAACGTGGGATTGAGCTTTCTCACTCTGAATTAAAACACTGGGGAAAACAAAAGCTGTATTTTGCAGCCAGTGGAATAAAACTCCCAGAAGATTACTCCTGTTACTGTAATATTACTTCTCCCAGTCAGATTTTTCAGGTCAGTAAGTATCTGTAGTATACAAATACTTGAAGAGCAGAAAGTTTATAGTAGAGCCAACATTAAATCTTAAGCCGTAAGGACTGCTTTGGTTATAACACACAGCTGACTTGGCTGCTTTGTAAAGTTTGAGGCTCTGTCAGAAATAAAAACATTGTTGGTCTTGTTCTGTTGATTTTTAAAATCATCTCACCTTCTATACAAAGTTCTTCAGTGTCTTGTGTTTAACTTGAATTTGTCTTTGAATGCATTTTGTTCATGTGATGGATTTTTTTGTATTTATTAATATTTGAAATATTTCTATCTATAAAGACAAGACTGAAATTAATCTGAAAAGCTGCTATCCTATAACATTTTCTATTTAACATATCTTGAATACATGAAACTATTATATAATGTGGTTTAGTGGTATTATGACAATGGCACTACATCAAGTATGAATGCTTTTGTCCTACTACAGTGACTTGCACATTCATACTAGGACACTGTCTGCCATATGATTTTAAGTGTATGTTGTCTTACTGGCCTAAAACATCTTCCACATGTAAAAGACCATGTGGGCATATACACATATTGGTTTAAATGCAAAAATTCATCTTGCAAGTACTGCATCATAGTAACATTGCTGTACAGAAAAGGTTGCAAGACTACTTAAGCATTTTTTCTTCATGCTTGGTAAACATTCCTCTCCCAGAGAATCTCATTATGATGTTCAAGTTCTTCAGCTTGTTAACAAAGATGGTCTGTTATTGAAGTATCTGATCAACTTGATGGTGATAATCTTGGTTACTTTGTATTATGATAAGACCATCATTTTACCATAATGCATCCTTCTATCTCAAACACATGTAACCATTTCTGTACCATTTTAGGCATATTATTGTTAAGAAAAAAGAACTAGCTCTTAACTGAAGTGCTGTTACCCTCTTCAAAAGGCAATCTTTCCTTTAAGCTTGTTTCTCGTGACTCTTTTAGAGAAGGTGTGATCTCCTTGGTTGGGCTAAAATTGAAAAGAAAACAAAACTGTAGTTCTACAGAGAGAAACTTTAAGCAATCACCAAATCTTCTAAACCTCATATTTAGCTAAGGACTCCTTTTATTTGCTTGGAGTATCTTAATTAATTTGATCCTGACCTACACTTACAGTAATTCTACTGGTACTGTTAAACTGATACACTAGGCTTTCATCACTTCCTCTAGAACGTGCTGCTACATTGCTACCTAAGAATGACATAAATTTTTCCCATTCCTATACAACTGTGTGTATGTCAATAGAATCACACAGGGATCTCATTAGTCTCACTATTTCTGGTTTTAAATACTATTATTCTTTTCCAAAACATTGGTCAGTACAAGTAGGGAGAGCGTTATTTTGTGCACTTTAAATGTATCCCAAATTTACTTACACTACCCTGAGGAAACAAACTCCTAGCTAAAAATAGTATGTGTGTATAACAGAGTACCTTTGCTGCGAACACATGCTGCGTAGGAGCACTTATCTGCTTTTGGCATTCCACACCCCTTGCAGCCTGGGGCTTACAGCTTTCGGAATTCACGGGTAAGGGGAATATAAGAAAGCTGAGCCTTGGTTATTCCAGCAACGGTGGAATTGGAGCTGTGGGGAGTCAGTGCTGAGATCCATAATTGCTCCTTTAGTCAAAAGGAGCTTTGTCTGAGCAAGGGTTCCACAGAAACCAAGGATGGCATATGATTTTTAGTCAAGGACTATTGATTCTGATTTTTAAATATTATTGCAGCAATATGTTGCCCATCCTTTAAAGAATTATTTGATTTTTCTCGATATTCAGAGGATCAAAAGATCAATGAATGTATGGGAAAGGATATTTCTTGGACACAACTGTAATAATATGTCCTGTAAAGTGAAGTGTCTGTGGGCAGTTAGAAATTACGCTGCTGGGCAACGTTCAGATACAGTGTAAGATCAACACAAATAATGCCATAAGTGACACTGTAGGTAAAAATTATATTGCACCATTGTAGTTTTGTAGTGATTTTTAGTGAACTATGACTTGACAGCATTTTCAATTTGGGAAAGCTAATCCCATGTGGAATTTATAGTAAGATTTGATCAGGGGGCTGGAGCACCTCTCCTATGAGGACAGGCTGAGAGAGTTGGGGTTGTTCAGCCTGGAGAAGAGAAGGCTCCAGGGAGACCTTTCAGTCCTCCAGTACCTAAAGGGGGCCTACAGGAAAGATGAAGTCAGGCTTTTTACCAGGGCCTGTAGTGACAGGACAAGGGGCAGCAGTTTTAAACTGGCAGAGGGTAGGTTTAGATTGGACATAAAGACATTTTTTATGATGAGGGTGGTGAGACACTGGAACAGGCTGCTCAGAGAAGCTGTGGATGCCCCATCCCTGGAAGTGTTCAAGGCCAGGCTGGATGGGGCTTTGAGCAACCTGGTCTAGTGGGAGGTGTCCCTGCCCATGGCAGGGGGGTTGGAAGTGGATGATCTTTAAGGTCCCTTCTAACCTAAACCATTCTATGATTCTATGAATCTATGATTCTATGTGTTTGGGGGCAGGGGCTTAAACCAATGTGAGAAACATTGGCACAGGCTATAGATGTATACTATAAGAAATAGAAACTGATCCTCAAAACTCCAGTTTTCTTTTTTTGTATAAATTGGAACAGAGTGGGGTATTTATTGCCTGAAGTCAATCTGTAGCCTAATCACCAGTTCTGTACATTTTCCATTAGAGTGGAAACATTAATGCCAGAACAGAAAGCAAGGTTTTTGAAAGAAATCTGTCCATCAAGCAGGGAGGGAGGGAGGAGGAGGCAGCGGCAGAGGAAGCTTGTGGATGTTTAACTGTCCTTCTGACAGACCCAAAAAATCTACTTCCTTCCTCAAAGATGCCTCACACTTAACTGGCAAACAAATGAAAAAGGAAAATGTTGAAGACCAGTGCTGTGAGGGATAATCTAACAAATGTTTGCACTGGAATACCTTTTTTTTTTTTTGCACTGGAATACTTAACACTTTTCCACCAACAGTCACTAGTGTTTATAGCATTATATTAGCAAAAAAAAAATGCTTTAGCTCTTGCTTTTTTGAGACAACTACATGTTACAGCACACAAAGCTAATGTAAAATCAAATAAGCTAGCAGTAAAAGCAAAGCACATCTTCTAGGTCCACATTAAATGAAAGGTACATCTGTCTTAAGGTGATGAATTGCTTCATTTCTTTGTGAAATTTCTGGATGGCGTTTAAATACTTCTATTAAATACTTTCTAAATAGTCTTTCATAAAAAAATTGTAACTGCTCGTGTGATACTGAGTACTGAGCAACCTGCAGGAGAATACAGAAATCTGAAATATAATATAAAGCATCAATAATGTTTCCATTCACTACAAGTGACAAAGTTATGGTTGCAAATGCAATATATCAGAACTTAGATGTTAGTAACTTCATGAGGATCTCCCCATTGTCCCCTGAATCTAATAGGAACAGGTTGTGAGGAAAAACACTAATTAAAAGAATTGGTGGCTTTTCTCCAGCACTGAGTTATGAGGTCATTATTACTTGTTAAAATACTTATCCCACTCAAATATTCATAATTATCTATTAGGTTTCTTGCAGACAGGGAGATTATGATAATACATCTAGCTCTTGTTATTAGATGGTTTTCATCAGTATTCAAGATTAGTCCATTACTCTGAGCCATAGCCACATCAATATAAATCATCAATGCAAATGCTAAACAAAAAGTAAGTTCTGTGTGGGAAGGACACTGCTGGTTCCTTTACTTTCTGTCGTTTTTTTTCTTCTGCATTACTTGCAACACTTTGAAACCTGAAAATGCAATTTTTCTTGCTATTGATTTTTGTCCTTTTCCATTTAGGAAGCACTGGGGTACATGGAGATCTATGCATGTACCTTTCCATGTGGTGAGCTCAGAATATGCTTTTTTGTTTCAGTATGATGCTTCTGCAACTTGGGACCCTGGTCTTGCAGTCTGTGCAGCAGTTTATCTGCAAAATCAGAAGTAGTATTAGGTTACTGAAAGCTCTGATGAACTCCCTCATTTTAGTGGATGTACTACCAAAATTGTGCTGTCTCCCACTTGATCTCCAGCATATAGTATGTAATATGTGCAAGATCATTGTATCCACAGTGAAGTTGCCATTAGGTGAGACAGCATCTCAAATTCTTGATTAGGAGGTGGATATATTAGCAAAATATTATGAAAGTTGCTCACTCTGAATGAAAAAAAATAATTTTAAACAATTTTTAATGTGCAAATGAAACAAAGTACACATCTAATTGCCTGAACTGTTATTTCTGAATATAGAATTACAGGTAAACAAGTATGTTTCATAGAAACAACTGTTCAACTGGCAAAGCTCTCTGTTTATTCATGTATTGAAAAAACTTTGGGATACTGGATCTATTTTCCAGGAGCATCTCATTCACTAGTCAGCCACTTTTGTCACAGAGGGAGCTCATAAAATTTGTGTATGAAATGGGAAACACCATGGTTGAATCCAGGAGGAAATGAAAAGGTGGCAGCTCTTACAACTGTGAGAGATCTCTTAAAATAGCTCGATCTGTTTTAGTGGTTTTTTTCCATGGGAAAATAGGGAGTAAGCAGTTGTTTTAAAGGGGAAGTGGGAGAGAAAAAGTGAAAGAAAAATATCATGGGGGTAGGAGAAAGAGGTAGTGGTTAACAACAAGAAGAGCATGGTGAGACCATGACTGCTACTCTGTAGTTTTGATTGAAAATTTTCAAAAGTGCTGTAGGTTATTGGAGGTCATGTATTTTCACCAAAAATTGAAGTCCAGGATGATTACTCCTTGCAGATATAGATCCCAAATGGTATACTGCAAGAGAGAAAGTGGAGGTATTTAATCAAATTTAGTCTTGCAATATATATTTCTACAGCAGAGATATAGAACATAGTTTGGAAATGTTGCTGTGTGGGGTTTTTTTTATTCTAGGTTTTTGGTGGGTTTTTTTTCAAGCTTGATGAGGACAGTATTGAACTTGCCCTACTTCAGTCTATTCAAGTACAGTCAGGGAGAAAAAATTCTGCTAGATGGGACAAGTATATACTCTGATGAAATTTATCCATCTACAGAGAAGATGAGCTACACTGACATTCCTCGTTTAGCCTCAACTTAACAAGAGGAAAAACTGGTTTAAATAGAATCATTTAAAGAGGCTGTATAAAATGACTTCTATTTGTCAGAGTTCACTGCAAAGTTTAATAAATAGGAAACAAATTTACAAAAACACTTTAATACAACAAGAGTTTGAGATTAAATTATTCTCTCCTTCCTGGGCTAAACAGTGGCATAACAAGATGAAGTGGTATGAGTCCTCAACACAAGAAGGATGTGGACCTGTTGGAGCAGGTCCAGAGGAGGGTCATGAAGATAAGAGGGCTGGAGCACCTCTCCTACGAGGACAGGCCAAGAGGGTTGGGGTTGCTCAGCCTGGAGAAGAGAAGGTTCTGGGGAGACTTTATAGCAGCTTTCCAGTATCTGAAGGGGGTGTACAAGAAAACCAGAGAGGCCCTTTTTGGTAGGGCATGTAGTAATACGATGAGGGGGAATGGATTTAAACTGGAAGAGGGTATATTTAGATCAGATACTAGGAAGAAATTTTTCACTCTGAGGATGGTGAGGGACTGGAACAGGTTGCCCAGGGAAGTTGTGGATGCCTCATCCCTGGAAGTGTTCAAGGCCAGGTTGGATGGGGCTTTGAGCAACCTGGTCTAGGGTGAGGTGTCCCTGCCCATGGCAGGGGGGTTGGAACTAGATGACCTTTAAGGTCCCTTCCAACCCAAACCATTCTATCACGGAATCACGGAATTTTCAGAGTTGGAAGGGACCTCTAGAGATCCTCTAGTCCAACTCCCCTGCCAAAGCAGGATTGCCTAGAGCACATTACTCAGGACTGCATCCAGGCGGGTCTTTAAAATCTCCAGAGAAGGGGACTATGATTCTATCCTACCAGCCCTTATGACATAAGATACCTAGAATCAAAATACATATTATTAGTGAGTTAGATTTATGTAGATTTATGACAAATCACATGGAACTAAAAACCCCTAGCTTCTAAGAAGTAGATGTGTCTAGTTATAGCATTTAACTATACAGCAGGATGAGGATTTTTATTTGGATACAGAGAAATGCAGGAGAAACAGAATCAACAAAACTTAGATTAAGAGCATGTAGAATGAAATTTCTTATGGATGCTGCTTAGTGTCACTAAGCCTAATCCAGTCATTTGTTTTTCTTTAGAAACAACAATATACTGTCTCAAGGCTGCAGACTACTAAAACTAAAGGCACAATCTTCAGTGCTTTGCATGGCAAGCCCCAGTGTCTATCAGATAACTAAGATTTTTAAGGCACGGAAAAATGTTCTTCACTGATAGCAGTTGGTGATAAGACCTCTATACGTGATCTGCCCCTTCAATGTTATTCCATGTACTTAAGTACCTCTTTAGAAAGCAGCGGTATAAAATGGAATTGGGAACTGAAGCAGATACCAAAGTATTTTAACCTGTCAAAGTCAAAACCTCAAGCAATCAAGCTTCACACGCACGTGTCTGGCTTTCATGGGTACTGTACAACATCTGAAAGCACCTTATGCACATGCACACACACTCTTTTTAAAAGACATAGCTGAAATGTAAAGTTCTAAACAAAGTGATGCACCCTGGCCAATCACTGTAAACTTGTTGCCTAGGGCTGGGAACAGAGTCAAGGTCTTCAGAATCAATTTCCAGTGTCACAAATATTTATTCTAATTAGAAGTAGCTGTTCTTGCATTGACTTTTCTGTAACTATTTCTGCAACAGGAGTTACAAAAGAGCAAGTGTTTGTTGCACTTTCTTTTCTGCAAATAAGCCTGTTGTGTTTCCTAAAAGAAATGAAATTGCCAGTAAGTGTCATTTCTCATTTTTGGTACACAGGCAATTCAAAATAATTAAAGGAGAAATCTGTAGGGAGAATGAAGGCCCAAGACACTTCAAATCTTTTTTCCTTCTGGCTTAAAGTGACTAGTTTAAGATGGTCACTTCTATGATGTAAGTTACTTAAATGGCATTTGAACAAACTTTAGGGGAAAAATACAGTAGGTGTTCTAAGATCACAATTTCTGTGAATGACAGTATTGTTACTTTTGGGTTTATAAAGCAAGTTAGAATACTTTAAAAGGCATGAAAGATGCACATTAGTTTCTCCACAATATTGTTAAAACATTCTTTGACTTTTAAGAGATTTTTTTTGTTTTTTCAAAGCATATGACATAAGAGAAAGAAAAAATAATATTTAGAAAGTTGACCTCATGTAGGTGAGTATTTTTAAAAATCAAATTAAGTGGATAGTTCCTGATGTTTGAGGTCTAAAAGTAGAGACATGAGGGAACCAAGTGTAAATATGACATCAGCATACACATTATTGAACTTCTAATTTTCTGTGTTTACTGAGAGCTTTTCAATAGCAGATTCTAATCATTGTCAGATAGTGCTGTACATTGTTTCTAATAAAATACATAAAAGCATGTGGGTTTGCCTTTATTTGCATGGATTTCATTTCACATGCAGATACAAAGCTAACACATTCAAAGAAGCTTTAATACTACTTTATGATAACACATTTTTGTTATCATGGATTGTTAGCTGCAGTATAATCATATGTGCTGTTTCCATAACTTGTCTACTAATATAAATAGCTAAAAATAGTATTGGTCCATTCGTGTATCTTAGTCATTGAGCAGGATAGAAACTGACCTGTAATTGTACCTGTAATCAAAGACAGAGCCAGGTGTTTAGTTGCATGTGAGTCACAAGAATATGTGTAGGTTTTGTTGTTCAACATCCCTCTGATTTATTGCTTATCATAAAAACTTTCAGAAGACAGGAATTTATAACTAATTTAAAATGAGACATGAAATTGAGAACTGTGATAAAAATGTAGGTATTTTCCAGTTCCTCATCAGCACAAATCATAATTCAGTGATTTTTTTTCACTTGAAGTGTGGGGTCTGGCAGAAACAGGGAACAAGACTAAGATTGACTAAATAATAATAATCTGCTGCAAGAGAATGAGAGCTAACTACTAAAAATATTCAGAGAATTTGCCTGGGTGGTTGGAAGGTGTATGGGGTGTGATTTCTGTCAGGTGGTGTTTCTAGTTATGAAAGCAGTTATGAAAGCCATTAGACTGTTTGCTTCTACAATGAGTATACACTTCTGTTTTCCATGAAAATTCCTCTCTGGTGCTGTAGATCCTTTCTGCATGGTATTTCTCCTAAAACTGAGAAGTTCATATAAGGATTGATTTTTATTATTTTTTTTTCCCCGAACTTGACATTTTTTCACCTGGAAAAAAATATTAGAAAATTTCTGACTAAATCTGTTACAATAAAGTACTCTTATTAAATTAACTGTTGTATTTGGCTTTTGGATCTGAAAGCTATCACATTGAATTTTGCTGCAATTGTGCAATTTTCTTTCAGTTCCAGTGGTTTTAGAGACATCATGCTTCTAGATGTATTAATGGTATTTTTGCCCCTCCCTTTTTTTACTTAAATCCGTGGACTGTATCTGATCAAACACATCCTAAACATGTTTGAGTTAGCAAGAACAGGAATGAACTAAATAAACTGAAACACACTCCATAGCTCCAAGTAAGAAGGCAGAAGTCATTACTCTGGGACAAAATCCCTAAAAGAAAGAAATGCCTGATGGACAAAACAGTCTGGTCTGGTACCATATCTGTTTTAAGAAGTCTGTCTCAAAACAATAGTTGGCAACAAGTTCAGACTTGCAGGTGGGCTAGAAGAGGCAATATTCTTCCATTTAGCGCACGGGTATTGCAGTGTGTTTGACATGTTTGTAGCAGTGGGGTGCACAGCCCATTGCTCCTCTTAGGTTTGAGCTTTGTCCTCTCTTGAACAGTAGTAAACTGGCTGTGAACCAGTATACTTTCACTAACTTACACGGCACTATATTTCCCTCAGACCAGCTGAAGGTCCAGCCTTTATGGCATCTAGGATGTGTGTTACACATACTCTAATTTAAAGTTTGTGACCTGGTCGGGTATAAGCTTGGTATATCAAGCTTCCTTAATATACTGTAAGCTACAATACCTCTAATTGCCATTGCAGAGAAACGTATCGAATAACTCGGGCAACACACAGTTTGGAATTTATTAGCTGCCGCTCTGATCCTAATTTAGTGGCATGGTCTCATCTCACTGAAAGTATAATTGCCATTATTGAATAATTATTTTGATAGGTTATTCCATTTTCTGCCCTGTTTATCTTCTGTTCTTTTTTAAAGTGTCTCATTTTCCTGTTTCAACATTGCCATCTCAATCCGAGCTCCTTCTGACTCATTCTCAATATTTTCCAGTCTCTGTTTAATGGCACGATCATTGTTTGATAACATCTGTATGTCTTCTGCAATTCTGTCAAATTGGCTCGTATGAAGAGACTTAAGTACTGCAATTTCTGTTCCGAGATCCTGCTGTTGCATCATTTTGACACAAGGTTTGGTTTTTTTTGTCTTCCACCCTTTTTCTTCAGTTTGGTCCCATACAATAAGTTTTCTTTTATATTCAAATCAATTATCCATTGAAAAAGTTAGCTTTTGGCAAAAATTTTCTATGCGCTGAATCTCTCCAATGTCTACTAGGGCGTGTACATGAAATAATGTATTTTTAACTTTGCAATCATGGTCCACAGTGGGTATTTAGAAGGCAAACCCACCTCTTTGTAATGGATATTTTTTCTATCATAATCAACCTGAATGTGCTTCTGCCCTTTCATCATGCATATCACATTTTAATGTTTCTTGTCGATATTTGCAAAAGGAAGTGGAAACAACTTAAGATCTTGAAAAAAATCTGATTTTTATTTCATGAGTGTTATTACTTTTACTGCTACAGTATCTATTGTGCCCTCTTATGCATCATCTGGAAGCTCACTCATGGACACATATGCATGTTTGTGCACATACATGCAAAAAAAACCCATTCATAACGACAACAAGTTCCCTACAAGGGAAATTAGATGTGATATGCAGTTATAGATTATCATTTGAGTCTTTGAAGAGAATCCCAAAGATGAGTGGTATTGAAGACTTATTTACATTTTCTGCCTTATTTGTTCCTTCTTACTTATTCTTCTTTCCAGTATCTCACAGCAGTATTGCTGACCTCTGGCTCTTTTTATTTCATAGCTTTAATTACTGATATTTTTGAAGTATCAAGTAGCATCTCTGTAGTATCACCTCTGTGCCTGGCAAGATCATGGAGCAGATCCTCCTGGAAACTCTGCTGAGGCACACAGAAATCAAAGAGGTGATTGGTGACAGCCAGCATGGCTTCACCAAGGGCAGATCATGCCTGACTAATTT
>VUYV01000122.1:1933104-1994599 GCA_008711295.1 Anarhynchus alexandrinus
GTTGCCCAGAGAGGTTGTTGAGTCCCCATCCCTGGAGGTGTTCAAGGCCAGGCTGGACGTGGCCTTGGGCAACCTGGTCTAGTGGGAGGTGTCCCTGCCTATGGCAGGGGGGTTGGAACTCGATGATCTTCAAGGTCCTTTCCAACCTAAACCATTCTATGATTCTATGATTCTATGATCTAAGGCCTTTTTCTTTCCTGGTGGAATTTTTATGACCATGATATGTTAGAAGTTGCTGGGCATTTAATAGGTACTTTCATTCCAGTGAAAACCCGTGTATAATAAAAGCGCTTAGTGCTTTGCATGGCTGGTCCTGAAATATTTATATTTAAAGTAGTGTATTGGGTTTGCATGGCAAGGTTTTGGTAACATGTGGTCTAGAGGGGTAGTTTCTGTGAGAATGTGCTAGAAGCTTCCCCTATGTCTGATAGAGCCAATGCCAGCTGGCTCCAAGACAGACCTGCCACTGGTCAAGGCTGAGCCCGTCGGTAATAGTGGTAGTGCCTCTGTGACAACTTTAAGAAGGGGGAAAAAGTTGCTGTGCAACAGCAATCAGGGGAGAAGAATGAGAGCAACAACTCTGCAGACACCAAGGTCAGTGAAGAAGGAGGGGGAGGAGGTGCTCCAGGTGCTGTAGCAGAGATGCCCCTGCAGCCTGTGCTGAAGACCATGGTGAGGCAGGCTGTCCCCCTGCAGCCCATGGAGGTTAACGGTGGAGCAGATATCCACCTCCAGCCTGTGGAGGACCCCAATGCGCCTGAAGGAGGCTTCAGCAACCCTTGGAGATCCTGCATTTGAGCAGGCTCCTGGCAGGACCTGGGACCCCATGGAGAGAGAGGAACATGTGGTGGAGCAGGTTTGCTGGCAGGACTTGTGACCCCTTAGGAGACCCACACTGGAGCAGTCTGTTCCTGAAGGACTGCACCCTGTGGAAGAGACCCACGCTGGAGCAGTTTGTGAAGAACTGCAGCCTGTGGGAAGGACTCGTGTTAGAGCAGTTTGTGGATGGCTGTATCCCATGGGAGGGACCCCACGCTGGAGCAGGGGAAGAGTGTGAGGAGTCCTCCCCCTGAGGAGGAAGGAACAGCAGGGACAACATGTGATGAACTGACCACAACTCCCATTCCCCATCCCCCTGCGCCGCTCAGGGGGAGGAGGTAGAGAAAATCGGGAGTGAAGTTGAGCCTGGGAAGAAGGGAGGGGTGGAGGGAAGGTGTTTTAAGATTTGGTTTTATTTCTTATTACCCTACTCTGATTTTTGATTGACAATAAATTAAATTAATTTCCTGGAGTTGAGTCTGTTTTGCCTGTGACAGTAATTGCTGAGTGATCTCCCTGTTCTTATCTTGACCCATGAGCCTTTTGCTGCATTTTCTCTCCCCTGTCCAGCTGAGGAGGGGAGCGATAGAGCAGTTTGGTGGGCACCTGGCATCCAGCCAGGGTCAATCCACCACAAGAAGGAAGCATAACAGAGGAGGTGCCAGACTGCTGAATAGAGCCAGCAGGAATTCCAGGGTTATGATTTTAAAAAAGCTAAATTAAATATAAAAGAAAATACTTTTCACAGTATTGAGAAGTATTCTCCCATTTAATGCCTAAGAATGGTTAAGCATGATACATGTGACTAGATACAAGTTGTATTTCTTTTTGTGTAGTATGGCCCTCTAAAACACTTTTTTACAGGCAATTCTGCGTAGTTGGTTTGCTTCAGCTATTTGTAGTTCTTCAAGAAATGGTGGGTTGGGGTTGGAATTGAAGCATTGGATGGCTAGTTTAGGAGTATCTAATCCAAACAGAATGAATTAAACAGGATTATTTTTATAATTCCAGTGCTTTTATTACTGTACTGAAAAAAGTATTGTTTATATGGTTTTATAACTTGTGTCCATTATTCCTTTACAGTAACTGCAAGAGATAGCAATCACATATCTTTATTTCTGTGATGCCACTTCTTTCCCTCCTGACCTGGTTACTGGAAATCCTGTTTCTTCCATGTCGCTGTTCTTTTCACCTTGTGGGGATAAATAATAACTGATAGCCATTCAAAGATCATTTCTATTTGACTTCTACATTTCTGTTTTCAAGCTTATGGAAGGTATTTATTTGATGCAAATCTCTGTTCCTGTGAACACATTATTTTAAATCTGAATGATCCATTCTGTTAAGAAAAGGAGGAAAAAAAACCCAACAAAACCACAAAAAGAGCAATGAAGAAACCTAATTGGTTGTATGAATGGGCAAGATTTTTTTTTTTTTTAAAAGCCCTTTTTTGAATTGTCGGTACTGCATCTCATTATGTACATGCTTAGGAAGNGTATGAATGGGCAAGATTTTTTTTTTCTTAAAAGCCCTTTTTTGAATTGTCGGTACTGCATCTCATTATGTACATGCTTAGGAAGACTATCAAGAACTGTAGCTTTTTTCTTTTAAAATATATTTTATATATAAAAACACATATGAGTAAAATATATACACACCAATGCTTTAGTCCTGTGCACGCTGCTAGTCACAGGCTCTGCAGGAAGTGGCAGTATAGACACGTTTATTTACTCTGGAGTGAAAAGACACATTGAGAAATGATAGCCCTGTATCTTGCAGATTTTCAATTTGCCCTTCCAACATTATGGATTGCGAAGGTTTAAAAGTGTGGTGAGTCTCCTGGCTGTTAGAATCTTGTCCATTCTGCCAGTCTGGAACTTAACCAGACAATCTTCTAAAGTGTATTTAATTCAAAACTGTTTCTCACAGATTCTAGTGTTTTTCAGTTTCTATTGATATATTTTTTTACTACCATCTGATATTGCAACCTACAGTTTGTATTTATTGTCATTACCCAAGCCATCCAGGCTCCTTTTATAACATTAAACCAAAAGTGTGACCAATTATGTTAAAAATGCACAAAAGCTAAACTGGCTATGCACAGTTGTGGAGTGCTAACATTTAAAGTCTGTCTGTAACTGAAAAAAAATTCTTTCTTTAAATTCTACAAATAATAAAAACAATTTGAATGTTTCTGACCTTTTCTGAAATGCCTCTTTAGAACTTAATATTGGAAATAGGTATTTTCCTAATCCAAATTCTGAGCCAAAATGTACTGTTAGTGTGGGACTGAGATATGAGGCCTGAATCCCCGTCATTGAGAAAGCCACACTTTATCCTGACTTTAAAATAAGCAAAAAATATCAGATTCATGCGAAGAGGTTCCTGAGCTAATGATAAGTACATCCCCTTGATATAGAGCATGACAGCACCTGGGGTTTACAATAAGTATGGCTGTACCAGGATGGGTTCTCTGCAGGGCCTGTTTGATGACTGCAGTTTAGGGATTTGCGATGCACTTTGCTGTATGCTCATGTCCTAAGTTCTGCAACTGAAACCTTATTTTATCATGCTAATTCCACTTTTCAAAAATCTCTTCCCTTCCACCTACCTCACTGTTGCTAATGGAGGATGGCGGCTGTCACGAGACCTAGTTGCTGCATGCTTCTCTTGTCAATGAAAGTATTGTCATGCTGGCATTGACAGCCAGACTGAAACATTTCTATGGCATCTTTGAGCACTCTAAAGTGTTTTCTGACGAACTGGATAAGTTAATTTAAACTGCTAGCTCTCTTAATTGATTCCACTCTTATTTTTTCATTGTGACTTTACAACTCAAGAATAAATTTTCGCATTTATTGGACAGCTTTTAACTAGCTCTTATTAAAGGATGCCTAGTAAAAGGATGCATTATGGTTGCACTAAATCAGCATGACATCCTTCCAGAAACATGCATCTGACATGTTATCATACGGACAAAGATAGACGTAACATCCCAGTGACTAACAAGGGCAGCTTGTGAAAAGTCTCATTGTTATAGAACAACTTAAAACAAATCTGGCCATACTGCAGCCAAGATGCCTTGCTCTCTTTCCCTGAAGAACATGGAAAAATGTTTTATTCTCTTGCAATTTATTTTTCTGATTTAGTGAATGCCTAAGCATGCAATCAAGGAACATCATAGAATTGTAGAATAGTTTGGGTTGGAAGGGACCTTTAAAGGTCATCTAGTCTAACCCCCAAGATGCTTCTTTCAAAAGAAAATGCATCTCTTCTCTGTTTTCCTTGTGGTTAGGAAGCAAGAGAAATTTCAGCAATGTAATAATTAGGGTTTTCTGTATCTACTCAACTCCCCTACTTGAAGAAAAAAGGGGAAATGAGAAATTGTGAAAAATTAAAGAAAAAAATCTGGTTCTTTGAAGTAGGGTGGAGGGAACATAATGCTTTGGAGACAATCAATGTACCATCTGCAAACTAAATATGCCCACTTAAATATTTGCACTCTTTCAGTGCAGGTTCATTTTAAATGTGTCTTTAGATGCACCTCTGTCACAATGAAGTAGTATACCAAAAGAGGATGTAGCAAGCCTAATAGGTTTGACATCCTTTTAAGAAGAAAATGTGGTGAAAGTCCCCTCTGTGCCAGTTCACGCCAATATCTTTTATCGGTACCTATGTACTTGAAAAGAGAAACATCTACCAGGAAACAGTAGGCCAAAGAGAAGAAAGTTACATGCTGAGAGATGACATGTGAGAGGCTCCCAAGAATCCATCATGTCTGGAGACTAGTGGTTATGTTGGATCCACAAGAACTGATAAACTTAGGACAGCTGAAAATGTGCAAGGCCACTGAAACATATTAGCATTAATGACAGGCTGTGTAATTCAGACCATATCCAAGATGACAGTGGCTGCTATATGCAGGCAAAATCGACAGGATTAGTTACACATCTGTTGAAGCAAAAAAATCCCTTGAGGGATTTTCTGACCTAAAAGTCAGTTATGCATCCATATGATGTGTCACTTCTGAATAAATAGGTGGGATTGGCCTCCCAACTGTTGCTCCAACAGGGTAACACAGAGAATGTGTGTATGAGTGACCAGGCAAATGAATGCACTGTGTGAACAGTTATCTGCTGTTAATAGTAACTGTTTGTTTATTTATTAGAACACCTTTAATTATTGCTTGTGATCTTTGTCTTGATTCAATCCCACATGAGAGAAAAGGGTATTTACAACACAGGAATACAATGGACTTGTTTATACCTATTTGTTTTTAAAATACACTTTTCATAGAGATGTATAAGATTAAACTCCTTGTGAGAACAGCCTGCAGAATCAAGTTTAAACTGGTTTTGGAAGTTCAGACTGAAATACATGTATCCACCAGGGAAAGAATCAATGTGTTGAAATGTTTGTAAGGTGGTCTTAAGCAGCAATTACTTTTGAACATCCAAAGAACATCTAGTATGGGGGAGAAGCTTCATGTAATGAAGTTAAAGACTGAATTTAAGTTTTGACTGGCTTGAAATAAAAGCAAAAAGGATGGAAGAAAGGCTATAATTATTGGAAGAACATAATGTGATGCTTAGACAGGATGTGAAATTCACTGAGGAACATATTGCGGCTATAATTAGAGATAGTGTTTCAGTCACTTTAAAAATGAGTCATTAGAGAATGCATTAAAAAGTAAAATTCTACATCTGTTGGGTCTCCCAGTTGGGACAGAAATATAAGACCTAAAAGGGAGATGCAAATTTTTTCTTCTAAGGACCTCTGAGGTTACATTCCAGAAGTGAAGCACAAATAAAGCTTTGGAGTTGGAAACAAATAGAAATGAAAGAGAAGTATAGATGGCTTGCAATACTTTCCATATATACTTCTAGATCCTATACAAGAGCACTGATACTCTTGTTCTACAAGGAGTTGAAATTGATCACTTAGATGTTTGACAAGGCATTTCTCTCTTCTTTCATCCTTGCTTCCAATCGTAGGGAGGGGAAAATAGTTTCACTGTATGTTTTTGTAATGTACACAAAATGAGAGCAGTTGAGTGACTTAGTCTCAGTTCTATGTTCATCTTCAATATAATATGAACTAGATGGAGAACAGCTTTTACTATTAATTACTCAGCTATAATAAACTATTTTCAATTAAATTTTTCTAATTATGCTAGGACTATGGGTGAGAAGCACAGATGTCAATTTCTGATTGCATTGGCTTTTGCAAAGAGTTGAATTTTCTGGGGGAGGAGAATTTTGTAGGAAGGAGGTCAATGCATGTAGCTGGCACGACATTTTTCTCAGGCTGTTTATTTGAGGGAATTTTCTACAATAAAATATATTGCTTAGCAATTTTAATCAAGCAGCAAGTTAAAGGAAAATGAGCTATATAATAATAAAGAGAATTCTAGTATTTGGTCCTACAGTTTCCTCTCTTTTCAGCTTCTAATATAGATTATTCTGTAGATCTCTTTCTTATTTCAGCTGATCATAATCTGTTTTGAAACGTGTTTTGTGTTTTCCTCTGTAGTTGTGCCACAGACTAACCTTGTGCAGACTTGTAATAAAATAAGATGACTTAGTGTCAGGGGTCTATCTGGACAAAAAAAATAACCCAGCAACAAACCTGGCAGATTTGGGGTCTCTAATAATGCGTAAGCAATGTCATTGGGAACTGGTGTGGAACTCGGGGATGGAACACTTCATTGAATCCACTTTAGATTATAAAAGTACACTCTGTACTTAAATCTATTTGCTTAACTTATAAAAATTCTCGTTGAGTGTAAATCGTAAACATCAACAAATAGTTTTTGAACAATTAATTATTGCATCACTCAAATGGTGAGGTAGCCTGAATAGATAAGTTTGCAGCCAGTTTTTTGGTCTTCATCATTTTATCTGAAAGTGGTTATTGTTATATTTGTCAATGGAATAATGGTGTTTCTTCTCAACATAGGTTGCCTATGAGATATGAGTTCTGCTAGTTGGCTTGCCAATTAAGTCTTACCTCTGAGGAAATGCAAAGGAAACGTTTTAGAGAGAGTTTGATATTAACCTGCTGTGCCCTTATGACATACTGCTATGTGGAAGCTGACTCTTCTCCTATTCTGTCTTAGGGTGGCCCCCTGGGGCAACCTCGATTCCTGTGGTGCAGTGAGGTATTCCATCTGCTTGAATATTATGGTTTGTTTTCAGAGTTGCCCACTTACGGGTGCTAGTAGATAGTCTGGTCAGCAGTACATGGAAACTTGGGCTATGCAAATATAGCTGGACAATTGGTCCTGGCAAGGTGCCATGCTAAAGCAGACATACTGCTACTGAGTAATAATGTGTCACAGCCCTCTCTGCACCACAATATGTTGTGCCATAGAGATATTCCCTTATTTCTAAAGGCTTCGTAACAGTATTCAAGACAAAACAGCTTCCAGACTTTAACAAGAAATGAAAACACCTTAGAAGTAGCCCAGTTCTCATTATAACTGCTATATTTTTGAGTTTGCTTTATTAAATAGAGGTTGGAAGCCAAGTTATTGACAACTTTCACAAAATTGAAAGGAGTTTGTTTAATCTGTTACATGCTGTCTCTGTTAAACTGCCACGAAGATGATATCTCGGGTAAGGACTACTCGTCCCCTGAGAACATAATAGAAAACTTTTGTCCAGTTGCCTACGTTAGGAAACATCATTAACTGTTAACCCCTCATGACATGGATAAAATTTAGATCTAATTTAAAATTAAAATGCTTTTTACCTTTACGTATAGTCTCAGGACAGCTCTGTTCTCTGAGTACTTACATCAGTCTAAAAAAAGAGGTATTGTCTAATGCACTGAAATATAAAAGGACACTTTGCTTTTCCTCAAAAACAGAGGGGGGAATGCTCATCTGCCAGCAAGCACAGACAGAGTATGCTCAATCGGCTGTCTGCAACCTGATGTTGGCTGTGGAAACTGCGGGTCTGGTCTTCCAGCTGGAGACCTAAAGATAAACGCGGAGTGGAATAATCACATTACAACTAGTTGGATATGCTTCAAACTAAAACGGTTTTCTCAGGGAGATGAATTTTGATGCATGATTTTTGTCAAACTGATTGAGGACAAATTGTTTGTGCACGCTGGAGCACAAGCCACCTCAATAATATATCTGATCGTGTTCCTGTGTCAGCATTCCTCCGTTACTGGTGAATAGGAAGGGAGGCATGTCTCCTGGAAGATTTATATACCTGAAAGCAGAATAGAAGTACCAGAAATGCAGAATATGGGGGAGAGAGAAGTGAGTGAGTTCAGGGGTTTTATTTCTTTTTTTTTTTTTTAAGAAACTATTGCTTTTTGACAAGTCACTTTTGTATGAGAGAATGAAAATAAAACTATGTTTTTACTTCTTACCTTCTGGTATTGGTAACACTGTGAACCTGAGTGTGCAATCCAAGGTACACTTAGGATGCTCTTAAAAGCTCTTAAATGCTCAGCTTTTATGTAAAAATATTAATTATCATCTTTGAATTATGAAACTATAAAAATTACATTACAATCTCAATAAAAAACTCTTGGGCAATGGTTTATGACTACTGTATTTTAAGCCACTCAGTTTCTATAATTATACTGAAGATGAAGGCTCTGCAAAGTAACAGTGACTTTCTTAGGTCAGACAAAGCATAGTTTGAACATCATGGTTAAAACCTGAAAAAAAGATTATAGTCAATTATTTTTTAAAAGCTGCAGAGTAAAGTCTGATAAAACTCCTCTCACTTTTGAAAGGGAGTGAATGAAAATAATGATGAAGCTCATTGATATGCTTGCATTTTCTTCTCTAGCAGAAGGAAAGTTGAGTTAAGGTGTTTAAGAACTGATTATTTTTTTTTCCCCTCAGAATAGCCTTTGCCATTTGTTAGACTCGAAAGTTTACTTTCACAGTATCAAGTACTTCTAGGATAGAATTTTATATAATGATACTAGAGTATCACCACTAATGTTGGTAAATTATTTTTCCTGTTATTGTCATTCTTTTTGTGAAGCAATTGTCTAGGTAATAAGAGCATAGTGATAAACGAACATTACAGCCAAATAGGCATCTCTTCCTTGATCTGGGTTGTTCTTTTGAAATGATTTAGAGATATTCAGAACTTCAGTAGGTTTGGTAGAAGAATATAGATAAAAACTGAACCCTAATGTCATTTTCATCAACGCACCTAGTTTAATCTAACATTCTTGAAAAATTACTCAGGTAATTCTGTTCTGTGTGGGAACAACTGATGTGTTACAAAGACTTAGGTGCATGGCATTTCCTTGTCCTGCTTCTAGAAGTTAAATTGTGTCGAAAGACTGCTAAAAGTAATTATTCTGCATTTTTCTTCCTCTGTTTTCTTCATTGCAAATGTATCATACAAAGGCAAATGAGCTGGAAAGACTGCAGTTCCTTTGCTTAATAAATGGTTGTTGAGTTTATCCACAGAGCAATCCTTTCAAAGCACAGACCTGAAGATTAGGGACTATTTCATTGTACATATTTAACTAACTATTACAAAACAGAACTCAAGAAGGTCTGAAAATAAATAATGATCTTAAAAACTCATGCACTTTTTAGATCTGGATCATTCTTATGTCTTTAAACAAGCACATACAGAAGTCCTGCAAACAGCCTATTTGCAAATTGGAGTGCATATATCCATAGATTTTTTTGTATTTTTTCATCTATTGGTTACACACCATAATCACCTATCTCAGTAGTCAGAAAGTCTTGCTGTGCTTGCAGTTTTTCTTAGATCAAATCTTGTGTTGCACCATGCTGTGTCCATTGAAATCTCAAGAGCTGCTAAAAGCAGTGGGCTAAACTCTATTCTGAGATGTGCCCTAACAAGCTTTCCCAGTTAACAAATACCTTCTTTTCTCCTTCATCCTCAATACACATCCCTTTCCTTCAAAGCTCCACAAATGAAAAAGAAACTCCCTCGAACCTCTACAAAAAGAACTGCCTCTCCCCACTGAAGGAGTAGTTGAAAGCAAAGTGGGTAAAGGAAGTAGACTAAGCTAACCAAAGAACTAAATGATATTTACTTTCTTTCGGTTTCCAAACCTCTAATGTATTCTTCCAAATTAATTTGGAAATGACAACTGTGTAAGAATTCTGAAAGATAACTATAGTGAATAGTAGAAGTCTCATTCACTTTTTTAATACCTTAACTTAATATTTACTTTCTTCTTTTTTAATTGTGTGATCCTTCTTGAAATTATTAGGGAAAAAATAATTATGAAGCTATTTTAAAGCCTTTTCTGTGGTAAGGCAGTTGAATTATTCTTTAGGTGATTTATGGGGAGCTGTTGACAAAAATATTTTTTTCCCCTATATTTTAGTCCAACGCTTTCCTTTTGGATAAGGGAGACATCATTCATTTAAAGTAGTACACTAATGAATCAAATTCTGAAGCATTTAAAATTACTTTTTTTATTTTTGTTTTATAGTGTAGTTATTAAAATTAAAGGAAACTTTTTGAGTAAACTAAGTTATAATACCAAATTACATAATTGGGGTTATGAGTAATCCCTTAAATAACTACTGTGGTTTTCCTTATTTGGCAAATTTGGGAAGAATGTTGAGAGCAAAATCACAGCCTCTAACTAGATTGGAGTGATTGTATTGGGGTTTTGATGGGGTCAGCTGACTAGGGCCTGGAAACTTTATAGAATAACATGAGAGTATGCACACACACGCCTGTGCTTATCTGGAACAAATGATATTTAATAAGGTTTATAGTAGTGTGGTATATGCTCTTTACATCACCTTATGCTCTGCTCTGCAGTGAAAAAAAAAATTCTTGAAGTTGGTATTTTCTTCATAGAGGGCAATGTGCAGCTTCACCAAACTCTGTGCTGTCCTTGAGGCTAGCAGACAAATTACGTAAGTATCAAAAATTACATAAGTATTCTTTCTTGCAGTGACTGCAGTAATGGTTGTTTGGGCCGGTTCCTCAGAAATGAATAGGTATTTGGCTGATTTCAGCATCAGCCTTTAACCAAACATTCTCTTAAGGAAAAACAAAGTTTGTCAAGCAGCCATGGAATAAACTTCCATACCCTATTCCACACCCTTTAACAGACAAGAATTTTGTTTGTAAGATCACATACCTTTGAAAACCGTCCTAGCTTTGACTGTTTTTTGAAATCTGTGCTGACTCTGGTAGGAGCAGCAAATGAGGACTTTAGGTGCTATATAGCTGTGGATGCCGTAAGGGTGAAGGCTGACCCAAAGATGCTGAGTATGAGACACAGATGGTAAGTGCCTGAGTGATCGTGAAGTCCTTATGCAGCAAACAAATATAAGAGGAAGAAATTTTATTTCCTTCTCAGTAGGCATGTGGGTGAATGCAATCTGATGGCTACTATCAGGGTTTCTGGTCTCAAGTGAGTAGCAATGGAACTCAAAGGTAGAGCAGAACATAAATCTGTGAACTGTTATAGGGTTCCCTGGCCGACAAAAATGTACAAGGCAAAAGTAACATTTTAGGAAAAAGAGCAGATTATTTTATACATTGAGGATCATTGCAAACTCTAAGGGCTAAAGTGTTTTCTGCCTCACCTGAGCCTCCTCTGATCAACATTGGTCATCTTCATCCATTCTCTTGGGACTGCAATCCTCCTTGGGTCTTATACGCTTGCCAGGGATTTTGGGTCAAACCAAATTTGCAGGCGAAGATGAAGTAAAAAGTTTTAAATGTCTCAACAAGACTTTTTTTGGGCTTACTGAAGGAAATGGGGAGCAATACTAATCACTATTTATTTTTATCCATGCTAATTGATCTGTTTGCCCATGTGTCTTTGTATTTTTGCATGTCTGCTTTGAAGGGGGAAAACAGAACTTATCAAAATGGTTAGAAGCCAGTCAGAAATTAAGAACACTGAAATTTATTGGCAGGAGGGAGATGTTATGACTGAAGCAGTTGAGATAAAGCAATATGTAGGGAAGGTAAAAAAAGGTAATAAAGCATTGAATGAATGGTAATAAAAAGCCCAAAGATACGAAATTTGAACAATAGAAGCAGAAGTTGAGCAGTCAGCATGTAACAGATAGAAAGAATTAGTGCAATATGATGGCAAGAAGGAGGATATAACATTTTGTGAAAAGAAATGGAGGTAAGCCACCGTGCTGAACTAGACTACAAAACGACTGAAACAGGAGACCTTGATGTAGATTTGATGCGGGTATCCTGTGGGGCAGAGGCAGGAGAGAAGAGCTAGATGCAGTGATTTCAGAAGATGGAAATACAGCAGAAGACTGTGCTCCCCTGAAGAAATCAGCATTGAGAGCTAAAGCGTATGTGGTCATCCTATAATGTTAATAAGCACCTTGCTGTCCTAAGACTAATGCTTTGGGTACATTTTTATCTATTATTTTGAGAGAAATTGGAGGAAATCTCAAGTGCATAATTGCCAGTGCTCATTCACAGTTTCTGGAGTCAGTCTCTGTGGTTCCAGTCATTAAAGCTTCCTTCCTACAGCTTCATCTGTCGTATGAACTGTACATGCATCCCACTTTCCTTTGTGATGAGTTCAGTAATGGCTATTTTTTTTTTTTTTTCCTGGGGTTTGAGTTTAGGGGTGTGTCTGTTGCTTGGATGAGGTTTTTACCTTGATGACTATTTGGGAATGGTTTATCAAAAGTAAGAACAGTTCTATTGCTTTTCCTACAATGCAGTATATGTGTATACACACATGTACATCAGACACAATGATGTCCCTTAACAAAATCATATATACCTTTTTTCCCCTATGTCAAGATGCGTTTTAAACACTTCCACTGCAAGGTTTTCAGTTCTGTGTAAGGCACAGCTGCTCAGGTCCTGCATGTGTTCTTTTCATGGTGTTATTAACACCATTTCCTGCCGTTTGCAGGCTTGTAGCTAATCTTTGAAAAGCTATAAAATGTACAGTAAATGGCAGCTTTTTGACAATGACCAGGAATCCTGATGTTATATATGTTACTGAAGACCTAGAAAGACACAGAAAGGGGAGTGCAAGGCAAAGACCTGTGTATCATAGTATGTGCAATAAAGACACTTTAATTTAATACTTTGGTTTTCAATATGTACTCAGGGTAGGGTTTTGGAAAGTACTTGAGAATGCAAGAGCATAGGCTGAACTTTCTGTATTTCTAGCTTTGGACAAAAGGTTTTCCTGACTATGTTGCCCCATAATCAGGCCTGCGTTCCTTTTCTGAGACCTTTGAAGTTTTGGCGGAGTATTCATTCCAAATTAAAATTTAAAAAATAAAATCTTTCCAGCAGATTTTCTACGTGTATTTTAAAAACCTCACCTTTACTCTTTTCTGTTTCTCTGTACAGCTACAAGTATATTTAAGCTTTATGAATAAGGGGTAGAAAAGTGCTTGTTCTTATACGTTTATCAAGGAATAGGGGCAACATACAGACTTTTATATATAAAATAAGATATGCTTGAATTAGTCAGATCCAACCTTGCTGCAATTACCTTCAGGTCAAATCAAGAGTTCAAAGGAAAGATTTGATTTGAATTTTGATGCTGCTCCTAAACACATGATTAATCCAGGAAAGATTAATCCTGACCTTTTACTGTTTGTAATTTACAGTTTTATTTAACACCTGTGCTTAAACAGGACTTCTTTTTGCACCAGCAATTATTTATGCAGAAATTACACAGTTTTTCACCTTCAGTTACTTGTAGGAACACTTATGTCAGAAGGAGTCTATGTAAACAGCTAAATGGAATGTGCACCAGGTCTTCATGTGTACTGCTATAAAAATTTGAGGAACTTTCAATTTGTTCTAATAAAAAATACGGCCCACGAAGAGTGTCACAAAAAATATGAGGTGCAATTCAATCTCTGCCATTGTTTTGTCCTCCAAATTATGTACTGAAAAAAGGAGTAATCTAGAAAAAATGCTTCAAAGCAGAAATAACTAGTGACATTATAACTAAACTGACAGCTGTAGGTTGTTAAATATGGAATGACTGAAATTAAACTACCTCCTGGAAGAAATATAGAACGAATGGCCAAGACATGGTGATACTAAAGAAATTTAGTGGACTACAGAGAATGAGCCACATGTATGGGGGAAATCATCACTGTAATTATGTTTGAGAAAAGCAGTTTAATTTTATTGCTTTTAGTATTTTGTGGATACACACGTAAAGATTTGCCATGTGTGTATTTCATTGAAATGAATCACTACTACTTTTAAGCTTCTCGTACCAAAAGTGGGTAACGCTGTAGCTTAAAGAAAAGATTCAGCTGTCATATTTTCAGTCTCCATGATAATATGTCCCTCGTTCAGTCTGTATGACTGATCCATGTGTCAAGTTCTTCCTGTTATAGATATCTTTGAGCTCCTTCTAGGTAACTGTTTTACTATTTCCTCTTACTGATATTCCTCTACTTAGCCCCCATACAGTCAAACCCCTACCTGGATAAATATATCAGTGAATATTTTGATACCGGTCATATGAATAGGTCTACAGAACTGCCATTTTGTCTGGATTAAAAAGGAAGCTGCTGATATACTGATTATTAAACCCTGAATAATTATGTGACTTAGGTCTCCTTTCTAAGCTAAGCTTGTTGGAATAAAATCATTCAGTACTTTATGCTTCTTTGTTGTTGTTTTTTCTGTTTTTTTACATTATCACACAGAAAATTACTTTTCTGGTTATTGTAAATGACTCTTCTTGTTGGCTTAACCAGAAAGTAACAAGGAAAATTGCTTGCTATTTTCATGCTAATTGCAATATGGGAGAATAATTTGTAGACCAAGTGAAATTTTAGTTGGCTAGTGTTGCTTTAAAACTTGACTGTCACTTGCAGTGACTTGCAGCACTAATGACTTACAGCACTGAATTCGGTAAGCCAGAGTGGTAAAGTCTGTCTTCAATATTTGCAATGAGTCTGTCTGTACTCAGTGTCGCTTTTCGGTTATTTCCAGTACTTGGGCGTTGCTGTTTAGTTATTAAATACATGCAGAATTCTCAATCTAGTCTTTCATACATGACATAAAACTGGGACTTCCCTACTTCTAACCATAACTAACATAAATAATTTTCTTACTTATCCAATATATGACAAGTTTAATTTTAAATTACCTACATTCACCCAAAAGTAACTGTAGAGGAAGAGAGTCTCTCAGAAGTGCCACCATTAGACCAACACATACATCTTGGGGAAAAAAAGCCAGACCCCTGTACTACTTACTAGACTAATACGTATGACTTACAAAACCACTGTACTTCTCAGCACCTAAGACGTCCTTCAGGCAATGAGATTTCTTTTTACCTAAAAAAGAGCTCCCACGTTGTAAATCTTACCTGTTTTTTCCATATCTATCACCTGGCCTCATTAAAAAACTTGTTTTGCTTACATATGTAGACCTTCACAGCTATAACTGTTTCACTTCTGAACTAGCTTCTTGTTGACTACCAAAGCAGACTGAGATTAGTAACCTGTTCTTTTTGGCTGCGCAGATCTCTTGGCCAGTCACACTAAAAAAATGAGGGCAGGTCAAACAGGTTTGCTAGAGCAAGAAATATATTACAATTAGTGTTCTCTCTTGTTAAAACAAATGTAGGTATCTACTTCTTTCCATCCAAGTTGAAGTGGCCTGTTTTGCTTTGGGAAAAGCACCAGAAGCTCATCCAATTCTGGTATTTTCTGTTGCAGTCTACTTCATGCATCTGTTTTCAGAAGCATCTGTTAAATATGTTCATGTCTGAAAGTATTAATTCATACCGGCTGCACAAATCACTTTCATTAGACTTGTAGCAATATTTTTTCTATGGTTATTGCTATATTTTTAGCCTGATACTTCCTTGTTCACTGGGAAGAATCTACAATGAAAATAGGAACATAGAATGTGAGTGGCCTTACTGAGTCCAGCCAAAGGTTGATCTGTTCTGTCTCTCCAGCCCTGCTGTTTTCAGCTCACAGAGTACTTCTTGACCTAGATGTTTCTCTGTATTTAGAAACACGGTGGATTTCTCATGAACTTGTCCACTCTCTTCTTGAATGCATATAAATTTGCAAGATTCATGATATCTGTAGTAAGGAGTTGTAGAACCTAAGTGCACTTTGACATGAAGTACCTCATTTATTTACTTTTCCTTGAACCTGTAACTACTAATTTCAGTAGAGGCCTCCTAGGCCTAGGAAGTCAGTCCTTGTATGTAAGGCACTCCATACCCTGTAACCACCTCTGTCTCTAGTGCATCTGTTTGTAGAAATCAGCCATGTGCTTTTAAAGCAAATCACTCCCTTGTTCTCACTTATCGTGATGTGATTTCTTTCAGATTAAAGTGTGGCAGGTGATGAGCTCCAGGCATGCACCTAATGCAGCTCTAACTACTGATGAGTATTCAGGCAATGGGACCAGCCAAGAGGTAATTTGAAATAAGCCCCCTTAAAACTCGTATACTGTGAGTGTAAGCACCAGCTGTTTCACTCCACAAACCTGCTTGCAAGAAAAAAGTAGCTTCTGTTGATCAGTACATCTAGACATCCCTTCATTTTGATCAAGAACATTTCTTAGCTCTCAATATCTACTGCTACATCCTTGAAAACCTGAAATAACTGGTCAAAGCAGCACCTTGCTGATTCCCAGCAACTGTTCACAAACATCACTTATCTGAGATTAGGGGCAGAAAATACATAGAAAAACTAGGACTTAAAAGCATAGCATCTTTTCCACAATGTTTCAGCATTTTGCTATGTGACTATAAAGTGAGATCTCTGAAAGTGAAATTTAGCTTCAAAATGAATTCATTTCTCATATATTTTCCATGCTTTTATTTTCTTATTTGACAAGGCTAGATGTAGTTCTCCCAGAAATATCAAATCCACCTTGTCAGACTCTCGTGGGTGTAATTATCTAAATTGTCAATTGGCATAAACAAGAGTAGCTGAGACCTATTTCCAAATTTTAAAAGATCAGGTTTTGAATATGTATTTCCATGTTAAATCTTACACACTTAAAAGCAGCCTACTATTTCTAATCTTTCTAGATAATTCAGTATGACCCTATGGTGAGTACTGAGAAGCTGTAGAACACAGGTGTGTTTACCTGTGTTTACCTATACTATTCCTGAAGAGTAAATATGTTTTGCTTTAAGGGTTTATTTTAATTTAAACCTTCTGACATTGATATTTTGTATTTTGTTGGTGTAACTTATTCAGGGTATCTCTCTAGGGCTGTATAAATAATTTATTTTCTTGATTGAGTTGATGAACTGGGAAAAAAAAAAAAAAAACCAACAAACAAACCACTCCTCAAAACTGATCCAAAATATTTTCTGGCACATATGGTAGAAAATGGCATTGCATGCAAATAACAATTCAGCAGATAACTACTATGTCTGGAAAGTTAAGGGACCCAGTTCCCTCCTGTCTTCTGTTCAGTGTCTATTTCTTCTGTAAGAGAGAGCCAACTGTTCTGTTTTAGATAGGAATGGATTTTTATTTTTTTGTAGGCTATTTAAATATTTGTTTGACTCAAGAATGTCCCCTGACTTTTTTCATATCTAGAAAGTGTTACAAAGCAATTGCTGGGTTGCT
This sequence comes from Anarhynchus alexandrinus, assembly GCA_008711295.1. NCBI lineage: Eukaryota > Metazoa > Chordata > Aves > Charadriiformes > Charadriidae > Anarhynchus > Anarhynchus alexandrinus. Next base: position 1,950,491 of record VUYV01000122.1, read on the forward strand.
CAAAAAACAAACTGAACAAGTTGAAGCATTACAACCACAAAGCTTAAGAGCATCTGTATTAAAACGTTTTAAAACAGTGGGAGCCATAGATCAATATTTAGAGCAATTGCAGCACATCACCTATACTCATCTCTGATAATCCTCAAAGTTATTGAAAGGGCTGTCTGTCTGAATTTTGCCAAAATAAAATGGGCTGGAATGAACTAAGCCTTATACTGGTCTTGTATCTTGCTAACATAATAAATAGGGCTCTGGACCAACTGAGACATCAAAAAAAGGCAAATGAGAAAGGGGAAACTTAAACATGTACAAATATAGGAAAAAAATGCATTATTAAAAGCTAAGCAGAACACACTTTTTTAAAGGGTGACTAAAGGTTACAAGCTGATTTTCCACTGCAGTATGTAATAATGGCCAGTCACTTTGAACCCTGGTTTACCTTTGGATAGCATGGATTTTGGGGGAGTTTGGGTTGCTTTTCAACAAGTTGTCACTTGTTTTCTTTCTCACGTCTGGACAGTGCTTTTGTAGCCAAAAGGAGAAAGTTTGTGCTACCACTGGCATTGTGCTGTTTGGCTTCCGACTTCTGAGGCCATACTGCTGTGTTAGCAGGATGCAGAAATGAAGGTTAGTTGTCCAGTTATATGTTCCAAAATCTAAAAAACCCACCCAAGAAGTTAACTCCCCAAACAACATAACCACAACAGTTCCTGACCATTCTGGTACCCCTCCAACATTCAGGAAATTTGGTATGAACTTTATCATCAAGGCCTGATGCAGAAAGTATCACTGAAAAGTGACACTATGCAAGGAAGAAATTCTGGTATTTTTGTCAAGTTTATACTGAAATTTAAAGGTATTCTTGTATTTCCTATGATCTGAAAAATGGTGGTTAGGATTATTAGCTTTAAGGAAACGGCATCTATCCCAGAGCACAGAGAAATTGCAGTAGCAGCACAGGAACTTGAATTTCAAATAGAATTCTAGTAAATAATTTTAATTTCATATTCTAATTATTACAATTTTATACAGTTTATATAGGTTTCACTTCATGAACATGTTCAGCAGAATGGCATTTGCATGTTCCAAGATATAGGATCTTGACATTAGTGTGAGGACAAGAAAAATGAGCACCGTCACTTTCAATATTCTAGATAATTATTAGGAGACCTAGAACAGGACCTGGAGTTTTACTTTACAAACAAGGCTTTGCTATAACTCTCTTCTTCTCTCTACAGTTCTAAGGCTGCCTTTTGTGTCAGCTTTTTAGGTTAAGGCATTATTCTGTCAGTCTTTGGCACCATATGTAGCACTAAATTTTATTATTGGTTGTTTGCTTACTGACTATGGAAAATAATAAGTGGGGCAATGCAACATGTCCCATTCTTTTTGAAAGATACTGTGAAAAGAATCATTCAATACAATATTGAAATTGTGTTGTCCTTTTGAAATTATAGCTTTTCTTTTCCAATTTAAGATTCATTCTCATAATAAATACAGGTAGTATTTTTCACTTGTGAAAAATAGATAGTTCTGCTTCTTAAAAAAAACAAAAAAACAAAACAACCCCCCAAGAAAACAAAACACCCCATCCCAATTTTAAAGGAGCTTTATGTTATTGTAAATGTTGAATATTTGTACAACCTGCTGCCACTCATTTGGTGTACTTTTTATATCCTGTTTACCAATACATTTGTTCCTGAAGACAAAATAAACATATTGGATTAGACTAAGAAGAACTTGTGAAGAATACAGGCAGCAGATTCAAGATGAGGAAGAGGGCATGTTATTTAAAACAATGTCAAATTATTATATCAATTGGTGAATACAATTTTAAGTATGAATGAGATCTTTTAAAAAAATACTAAAATAGAAATGTCAGGGTCTTGTATCTCTGCTTTCTCAGGTTAAAAAATCAAATTTTCAGAATAAATTATTTCTGTATTCCTACAATATGAGAAAGCCAGCTCTGTATTATTCTGAGACAGTATCCTTTGAAGTACCTGCTGAAGATATTGAGGTTCTAACATACCTCCTCTCTGCAGCATGTTATAGTTGCTTTTTTCCTTTCACTTTTGAGATCCTCGTAGTGTCTGGAATAGTTCCACTTCCTCTTCTAGATCACCCATTAGATTTATTTGACATAGAACGGATACTGTCAGTGGAGCTACTTCATTTAAGGTTGCTAAAGTGCAACACATGGTGAAATACACAGGTAACCCAATATAAATAAATCGTGAGTAGTAAAAATAAATCCAAATGCAACTTTGTTTGGTGACAACAATGCTTAACCTGCACCGGGGCATCACCAGTTTTGACTAAGCCAATTTTATTGAAAAATGTTACAGAACACAGCACTTCTCATATTCATTTCACTTTTAAATGAGATTTTCTTTGTACTGTGTATCTAGAGGAATATAATATGAAAAGAATGAAAGAATAAAAAACCCGAAAACTTCAGCACCTTCTAAAGACTACTACTGTATGTTATGCTTACTACTTGAAGGTCTTGAAGTTGAGTTAATCCATGTAGCAGGATGAAGAAACCCTCTTCAACCAGCGCAAATTCTGATTAGCTTATTTTTGTTGTGGTTGGGAAAGAAGTTCTTATTCTAAATTAGTTACTAGGTCAAACTGAAAATTCTGAAGGATATGGGAGGCAACAGATTTGCATATTTGACCTCCAAATACATAAAACTTTTTTTTTTTTTGCTATTGTTACTCACTCTGAAATAGGTGAGCTTTATTTTTACTAAACTCCAGTAAAGGAAATGCTAATTGATCCACCAAACTAGACTGGTTTTTTTTAAGTAGTTTGTTTGGCAAAATTATAAACAGCTTAAAACCAGGGCAGGAAGGGCTAGCTAAACTTTAAATGTAGCCACACTTCCCAGAGCTTTCTTTTATATTTACATTAGCATGCTCTTAGATATATAGAGATGGACAATACTAAACCAGAATTGCTTATTCTGACTGTAGCATTACAAAAATATTTTGATTTGGACTGAGGACTGAGACAGATGAAAACAGGATTTTGGAGAGAGAATGTCTAATACTTATTTCTGGAAAATAATGTAAGAAAAGAACAAACCATAACTAAAAAAGCATTACTGAGGAATCAACGTTATCAAATGCACAGCAGCAAATGTCCCTTCATATCTTTGAGCAGAACTGGAAAAACTCAGGCACATAACCAAAAAGCAGCTAACAACCATCTCTATTAACATTATGGGAGAAGCATTATCTTATAGCCTGTTATTTTGTCTACCGTAAATAAAGGAAGGAGATAGTTTGAAAGTAGATTGAGGGGTATTATAAACAACTAATCTTACCAACTAAAGGCACATTCCGTATCTAAGTTCCCTGCTCTCTCTCTGACACGGAGAACTTTATTTGTAGGCAAAGAAAACTCAAGTAAAAAGGTGAGTTTAGGCAATACCTGGCAGTTTTTCAAGGTAAGTAAGTATGCTGCTTGAATTTGGCTGGTGATCTGTACATGAAAGTACTATTATCGTCAAGACATTAAAAAACCCACAAAGAACCTAAAACCCACCAGAAAAAAAAGTAGGCTATTAAGTGTCCAATCATCTGACAGATTTTTTTTGTCCATTATTACTGAATCATTATTCTGTTACTACTGAAATCTCCTTTCACTAGAAACTTTCGTATTAAACTTTGTATCCCAAGTTTTCTTCAACTAAGAACAAGAATTTCAAAACTGGTGTTTGAACTTCTGCTCCCATTCAGGTTAGTGACAAAAATTAAGGTGACAAAAGCAATCTGATTTTAAGTGATAAAGAAACTATGAGTTTAAAGGAGGAACTAGACCATTGCTGACTTCTAGGTCATCTGTTTTCTGTTTTTTACTGCAAGTGGTGATGTTAACAAAAATCTTTTATTCCATGCTTAGATTGTTGTAAGAAACTTTACATGTAGAGCAATTCAAACCTGATTTTTAAAAAAGTTATAGTTTCTAGCAGTCTGTTCCTCTTTTTGTTTCCTGTTCCTTTTATTTTGTTTTAATTGAGAACATATTCTGGTTAAAAATAGGAACTTTGAGAATTATACATCTTCAGAAGTTTCTGCCATTGATCTGAAAACAGAGGAAACTTTTTTTTAAGAGATATTTCTTCTATTCAGTATTTTTAGGCATGCAAAAACTAGAAAAACACCAGATTGGAGTTGTGTGACAATGAAGTTTACAACAGGGTCTCTTGTTGCATCTTTGAGCCACTTGGGACATAATTCTGCTTAGCAGCCCTTATTTGTTGCTGTTTGAATTATTGTCTGGACATTCATTATTTGAAGTTTTGTTTTTAATTCCTGCAAGCTACCAGCACCGGGATTCCAGACTTGCTTATCTGATTGCTCCATTTGTTTTACTATTAGATTCTCGGAGTATGGGTTATTTGGAGTGGTGATAAATTGGTTATGTTTTTCTTGGTGATAAATACTGACTTAGTAACTTATCTTTTCTTCTTCACAACTTTAAAAGCAAATAATCAGCTGGTTTTAGTTTCCCTAAGAGAATTTCCTTTGGGTTCTATGTAGGTAATGTGGGAAGGAAAGACAGTAATAGAGTGTCAAGGTAGAGAAAGATACCATCAAAATTGTCCTTTATAAATGTTTTACTGGAATAATTCAGGAATATATTGGCACTGAATTTCATTTGAATGGAAGTAGGGTCAGGGATAAAATTTCAAAGTTCTCAGAAGAACAGGTAAAAAAGTGCTGCTAGAAAAAGAAAAGCCTTGGAAAACGACAGTGTTCAAACTTCTCAATCCTAGAGGAGTCTTTGTTAAATCGATATGTTACACTATTGTCATCCCAGTGATACATGTAAGTTGTATTCGGCCATCTATCTGTAAATAGCGGTGACATATCCCTTATGTACTGATGGCTGTGTAGCCCTTTGGCTCATCACTGTTGTCAAACTCCAACAGCATAACAGCATGAATATTGTGTGCATTATAGGTTGTATCAGTAACATCAAGGGGGTTGAAATCACATAGTCTGCTAGCCCACTATTTACACTAATGTTCATCTCAGGTGCTCCGCTGAAACTTGAGGGAAAAGGGAATTGTGTTTTTAGTTACTGTTTCTTTACTATTTCTGCTGTTGGGTTTCTGAGTGTGTGCTGTTTTCCGCTCCACTTGCTGACACGGGGCACCTACCTTTGAGTGCCTACCTCTCACTGCAGCTGCTGCAGAGCTTGCAATGCTCTCTGGGGCACGGTCCACATTTGTTCAGTGTGAATCTTTTCTTCATATCAGGAATTTCTCTGTGGAAAACAGGGCAAAATAAGCCTTATGTCAGCTTCAATGACATTTTGAAAATCAAGCATCACAGTCAGATTTCTGTATTATATTAAATATGCATGTATGTCAAAATGAAATGTTTATGTGAAGAACACTTTTTGATCATCTGGTATTCTCCCTTTCCTTTAAAATTCATTTCATGGGGAATGTTCAGAGAAGGGCTGTTTTGTTGTGCTGCTTTTGAAACAGACTGTTCTCAATGTTCGTCTGTTCCTGCAGAACTAGAAATCCATTTCTTGATTATTGCTGAACTATGGCAATTTTAAGCCTGCTAGGTTATGCAAGCAAAATATTCTGCTTGCTAACTTGATCATTTTCACCAGTGGCTAAATGTAAATGCACATTTTTTTTCTGATTGTACTCTCACCTTTTATAGAAAACTCATAAATAAAGTATCAGGGGCTTGTTTCTATGTTGCTTATTGTATATCTGTTGAATCATAGGACATCTCAGATTGGAAGGGACATTGGGAGGTCTTTAGACCAAACTCTTACTCAAAACAGGGACAGCTATGAGGTCAGACAAGGTTGTTTGGGACTTTTTCTAGCTGAGTCTTAAACCTCCAAGGGCTGAGCTTACACAGCCTTTATGGGCAACCTGTGCCACTGCCTGCATGTGCTTATGGGGGAAAAAGTTTCTCCTCTTGATTCAGCATCTGCCCTTTGTGTCTCATGTTCCCACAATGCACCACAGTAAAAGTATGGCTGTCTCCCCAGTAACCACCCCATAGGCACTGGGGGGGCTGCTGTTGGGTCCCCTGTAGCCACCTCTTCCCTGACTGAACAAGCCCTGGTCCCTCAGCCTCGCCTCACAGAGCAAGTCCTCCAGCCCCAACTGTGGCTTGGAGGCCCTCTCCTGATCTTGCTTCAGTTTGATGTCTATCTTGTACTGGGAGATGCAAAACTGGATGCAATGTCTAGATGCGGCCAAAAGAGTGTGAGTATGGGGGAGATAATCCTTTCACTCAGTCTACCAGTCGTGCTCCTGTTCATACAGCCCTGGATGCAGTTGGTTGTCTTTGCTGTCAGGGCAGGCTGCAAGCTCAGCTTGCTGCCTACAAAGACCCCAATGTCCTTTTCTGCAGAGCTGCTCCCCATCCCGGCAGTTTCCAGGCTGTTGCAAGTCTGAATCTTGAATAACTCTCTTCTCTCCCCTTTTCACTTCCTTCATAATAAATTCCTTCTTTTTTTCCCCCTCTAAATTACTTTTCAAGAACTCAATCTTTGAGGTTTTAATGTGGCCACCCACGTAAGAAAGACCAGAGTTCTTCCTGTGTGTATGTCTAATTCATGTCTTCCGAGAACTTTTGAAGTAGCATATATAAGAAACCTATATTCCACTTAAAATCTCCATAATAAACAACAATTATGCTTTTTTTTAGTTGATGTCATTATATATGAGAAGGAATTTAAGTATCTATTTTTTTAATTTTGACTTCTAGCAAATTGTTTTTGTAAATTTCTCAGTCATCTCTATGAAAATTAACTTCTATTCCTGTGTAGAAACTTAAAAAGTAAAAAAAGTTACAGTAGAATAAAAAAAAAAATAATTCAGACAAGGCAGGAAGGATGACCAAAGATATAGAAGGGATGACTTACACTTGAGGTATGATCAAATCCACAAGGAGTTTTAAATTTGGAGAACTAAACGGAAATATAGCAATGTTTTTTAAAATTGTAACTGATACAGAGAAAGCAAAGAGGGTACAACTGTGTAGTGTCTTCAAATTAAAAATTTAGCTGGAATTAAATGCAACTGAGAGGAAGCATTTCAAATGGAAGTGTACTTTGCTGATTTTTAGGTCACTGTGAATTCATAGGGCCAAAACTTGGTCCTAGTGGTGCAAATGTTTGTGTCAGCTACTGAAATGTGTGTGGCCTAAATGGTGTTCGTTCTTATTAGTGTCTTTTTATTATAGTCTTTTTCCTGTGTTGTTGGATTGCACTGTTCATGCTATTACAAATTTTGACTATATATGATTTTTTATCTATGTATTGGTTGTCTGTGGCCGTGGAAGACTCACAGGGGCTGCCCCGAGCCGGACACAGCGGGTTCCCACCAGCTCCAAACGACCCACCTCAGGGCATGGCTGAGCCCCACAGCCACCATGGTGGCACCGCAGGGAAAGCCTCTGTCAGAAANAAAGGGCAAAACGCTGCCCGGCAGCCAGGGCTGAGGGGAACAGTGTGAGAGACAGCCCTGGGAGCACTGAGGTGGGAGAGGAGGAGGAGAAGGGGGCGAGGTGCTCCAGTTGCCCAAGCAGGGGTTCCCCTGCAGCCCCTGGGGAGACCATGGAGGAGCAGGTGTTTCCTGAAGGACTGCAGCCTGTGAGAAGGACACTGTTTTAGCCACAAATGCAACGCACAGCACCGACAGGCTGCTATGAATAAAATTAACTTCATACCTTCATGTCAGCCAGATCTAGTACAACATATCTTTTAATATATATGATTTTGGGTTCAGCAAAATTAATACTACAACAGAACAAATGATCCATACAATAAAAATTATGAATGGATACACAATCTAACCACACTTGAATGACATGAACTGGAAGAAGGTTCCGCATCTTTTCAGTTAGCTAAGGGACACAGGAGTAATCTCAATGAGGGAAACTCTGATGTATTGGCCACTCAAATCTGTTGCACATCCTGTTAAATAAACCTCTCTTTTAAGGTGGGCAATCATCTGGTTTTAGAGCTTAAAGGGATTTATAAGGAGGTTCAGCAGGGTAAGAAAGCTAAAAGTTTTCAGTAATTGTGGTATAACTTCCTTAATCCCTCTGTCTCAGTCTTTATATCATTCGAGAAGTGTTTTGCCTTAGACATCTCCCCCCAGGTTATTTGCAAAAATGTTTAGGGAAGGGCTAGAACAAATCCATGCAGCAACCTCTCTAGAAACATGACTAGATTAATAAAGGTCCTCTCTTAATTATGTATGAAACCTGTATGTTTGCCTGCTTTTAATCTACTTAACTTATGAAATAGAGTTCCAATATCCTGTTGTACCATTTAAGATATGAAGTGACAAGTTAAATGTCTTGGAGTCTAACTGCATCTCATCAATTTTCCATAAACAAACAAAAAATCTTACAATCTCATAAAAAATTATCACATTTTCCTTTCTTAAGACCTGTATTCCACTTATTCATGCTGAATGACATTAATTATAACATCACTCTTCAATAATTTGTTAATTTCTTATATCTGTACTCCTCCTGTGTTGTATTTGTCAGTGGTTTATGTAAGGCTGCAAAATTTTCCAGTTATCTGGATCACCCTGTTTACCATTAAAGCATTAACAGAACAGTAGAGTCCTTTTTGTAGTCTGAATCTCTGGCTGGGTGCTGAGATATTCAGGTCCAGGGATTTGAAATTTCTTGACCTTAACTTTTTCCTAGTTAGTCACAGTAACTGTTTCGTAAATAATTTTTTTACCCATGTGAGACAAGAGTAGTAATTACAATCTAAATTTTCTTCAAATGTTTCTGCCATTCCCTTCCCATAATGCACTGTGGCGTTCTTTTTGCTATTGATATTGGTAAGCTCTCCTAATTTAAGTATAATTTCTCTATGGTGTACCTAATATCGGCTTTCTTCCAGATGTCATCAACCTTTATTGAAAGCTTTTAACTTTTTTTTTTTTAACCCAGTGTAGCCTTCTCTCATTCACAAGAATATGAGGTGCCTAGAACTCCTTCACAAGGTTTTCTTACATGTTTACTGACTGTTATTCAGATATTTTTTGTGAGAATTGTTTTTCCAATGTGATTCAAGCCATAGTAACATTTACTTCAGAGAAAGAGTCCTCTCAAGCACCAAAATATATTGTATTTGTAGCAATAGATGTAATTGATTCATGAACTATTGCAGTACTAACTCTTAATTTTGGGGCTCAGTACCTCATTTTCTGCCAAAATGATGCCTTGTTATTTTAAATAGAAAATGAGAATGGAAGAAACTTCTAAACTAGCAGAAAGTTCTAAAACATGCTAGTTTCTCTATTGAGAGAGACCCCAGAAGAGAAGAGGGAAAGCTCCACAATAAGGTAAAAGAAACAAATCAGTATGTAGCCTCGTACAGAAGGAATAGAAAATGAGAAAGGCTAAAAGGAACAAAATACTAAGAACCTACAAACAGTGTGATTGTCTCAATGACATTTAAAATAGATTTCTGAAGCCTCCCAAATAGGGAATTGAAATGTTACCTTGAATTTTAAGCAGAACTTATTTATGTTGAGGAAACATAATGATCACAATAAAACTAGTTTAATAATGGATTTGTTCCTTAAACTGCTTGAGATAAGCAATAACACAAGTTAATGTTGTAATATTATGATGTGTTAGTTATAACTATACTGTTATTGAGATGTTCTGCCTCCTAATTCACTAGAGGTGTTATGTTTGAGTGTCAATGAAAATAAAAGATAATTGCTTGTTAAAAGAATGCTAAAATATGTCTTGTCACTCTGTTCCTCCAAAGTTTTAGTGAGGTAGTGCTGATCTTGTAGTTTAATATTGTGAAAAACAGCTGCTTCTGACCTTAATATTTTATTTTAAAAGATTATGTTTTAAGCCTTCAAAGCCATAAACTAAGCCTTTTAAATAAAAATCTAAAAGGTTAAGGTGCAGATCTTCAGCTATTATAAACTGTCATCTCTCCAAAGAAGTCATCAGACAAATTAAGTCTTCAAAATGTCAGTCAGTCATGCTTTTTTTTTTTTTTTTTTTTTTNTTGTGCCTGGAAGTGACTTAATCATTATTATTTTGTAAATGTTTAGAGACTTTTTTCCCTTTTCCTTCCTTGTGTACTCTGTGCTCTTAGCAAGTAAGCATAGCTCTAAAATACCAGAGTACAAGGTGGCTTTGAGAGAGATTTTGGAAATTAAGAAGGCTGTTTTGAAAAGACCGTATCCTCATTGGCTGATGAAAGTGCCCATGAACGGAGCATAAAGTATATCTTTTGTTGCTTTGCACCCTGACCAGTTGTGTGCAGTGCTTTCCCAGGGTGGCTCAGGTCCAGAGCAGGCAGCCTGCCCTCTTTTACAGTGCTGCTGTCCCTAGGCGGAGAGAGAAAGAAATTCATGGAAGTGGTCATTTTCCACTCCTGAAAAAAGTCATTTAAGGGACCCTTTCTGAAGGCTTTTTCTTCTTAATTGCAACTCTCCCTTTCTGGGGCAAGGGAGCTAAGCAGTTGCTTGTTCACAGTGCAGTGAAATACCAGGGAGATGTAGACATCACTTGGAAATTGCAGCCTACAACAACCTCCTGCTATACTGAGTTTAAATTTATTTTTTTTTAATATTCTAATCAGTGACATAAATTTGCTGCAGTCTTCACTACAGCTAATTCCTTTGCATCAGTGAAGAATTTGGTCAGTACCACTGAAGATTAAAGATGCAAATCATCTGCCATTGTTGGTGTATTGTGCAGCTTTCTCCATCCAGGTGTGCCTAGCATTACACATAAGTAACCATATGTTCTGTTAGTTGTTTGTAGATATTGTTCCAGCAAGAGACATAATGATAACTTTAAGTCCCTGGATTTGAGGAAGGCTTAAAAGTTTAGAGAAAGATTGACATTGATGTCAACAAAAATATAGGAAAAAATATGAAGTTCCTTAGATCCTTAGAGATTTTACAAGGTTTGGGTTGGTTTGGTTTTGTTTTTTTCCTGCTGTAATTGAAACTGATCTCTTCTACAAATCTGTTGTGATTTAACTGAGATATACTTGTAAATCTTGCTCCATAAAGTCAGACTAGAATATTAGTTCAGAAATAAGTCTGTCAGCTATGTGAATGTCCATACCATAATCCTACACAAGGAGGCAGATCTATGTAAATTACAGTTTTATAAGCATTTAATAATCATCTGAATTCATATAAAAGTAACCACTCAAGTTTATTTGATTTCTGAAGGAGCATATTCAAAAGTAGAAATACTTGCAGTGCCATTCACATACCACTAATCTTAGAGACTAATTTGGCACCAGAGGGCCTTCAAAGAAGGAAAGTACATGGATCATTACGACATCTGAGTTCATCATTTCTAATGTTGCACAGCTTGGGGCATGTCAGACTTCACATCTTAAGCAGGTAGTCTTGATCTCTTCCAGGGTGGTACACCTGCAGCAAAAGCACCTGGTGTGAAGGAAAATACCACTGGGAATTCATTAGGTGGCATTTTCCTTCTGAAGCAGCATTGATTAACTCTGTGTTCTGCCAATGTGCTGCTGGAAACACTACCACTCAGCAGAATGGAGAAGGGGCAGGTAGAGAAGCTTTAGGGATAGTATTAGCTTCCAGGTTTTGATCAAATTCTTCACTTCTTATAAGAAGTGGTTTAGTGGTGGGGTTGTTTTTTTGTGGTTTGTTTGTTTGTTTTGTTTTATTTTGTTTTTCCTGTGGCTCTTTAATATTGTGTTTCAATATTTTATTTTTTCATAATAAATGATACCATTTTAAAAAATGTAGCTACTATTGAAATACAGTAAACCATGTTGTAACGTTCTGTCCTGCTTTTGCAACTGAGTTAGCTTTACTTTGCTACAGGGCATGTCAACTATTGCATGTATTACAGACTTATTAGGAAGGGAACATTAGAAGGCAAGACATCCTTAACCTCAAACTGCAATTATGGGTGCATAGTGTACAGATACAGTCTCCCTCTGCAAGTGGTTCAGTCAAGCCATCTGCTCACCCAAAGCCCCTGTGGACCCTGGCAGGGTTGTGCATTATTGATGCCCATGTTGGTCAGTCTGTTGTAACAGAACTACTGGGTACTTATTTCCAGTTTTGCAATAAATGTGTAGTAATGCTTTGCAACCCATAAGGAATTAGACTGACGGCACAAGATTGCCTAAAGAATTACACCCTTCCCCTTAGCTCTGTTTAACTCCAGTAAAATTTCCAGCCTCTTCTAGTATTCCTAACTAGTTATGCATTAGCAAGGACACGTACAATGTTGCCTGTATCTTCTGCTCCACTTTTATGTACAGTGTGGTCTAGTGAATACTGCAGGAAAGTAAAAGTATGAAGGTCAGTATTTATAATGGGCTTATCTAAATAGCATTTGCTTACGTTAAGGCCAAAACCAGCTCCCCTTTGAAGATGACACTAGCTTCCTGTTCTATGAAACAAAAACTCCTCAAAGGCTTCCAAAAGAAAATTCAAAGCTGCTAAATGGTTATACATATGTTTAAGTCTACATATATTTTAAAAGCTGTACTTTAAATTGGGGAAGAGTTTGGTATAATTCTATTTCTTGACTTGAATGAATGACAAATGGAATTAATTGATATCAAAGGAGAGGTTTGCTTTTTTTTCCAAAAGGGAAGGAATGAATCACACCATAGAAAATTAAATTGGAGATCTTTTGGTCAATGCATTGTTCTGATATAAATTCAAAACCTCAGTGCAGTTTTCCATTCTTTACCTTTTCTTGCCATCTTGGTATTATGAAGGGCTGATGATATTCGGGATTTACTTATGTGGCCAAGCGAAGAATAAAGTTGTTGGGCCTTGAAGGGAATGATAAGTTTGCAGAAATCTGCTTTGAGCTCTGAGATGAAAGAGCATGTTTTCTGGACTTCATATGTATGGAGGAGATGAAAGAGATTTCTTTCTCGCAGAACTGTGTGTTTTACAGGTCTGAAAAAAAAAGGGGGGGGGCAATGGGGGCAACTAGCCCAAAACATAATGGGGTGCACATGATAGCCTGCATAGAGATATTATCTAACTTCAAGAAATAAGTTAGTTATGAATGGAATTTTTTTTTCTAATTTTCTTTTCCTATTAACACTGCTACTACTAAATGTTGAAAAGCAATTCAACTAAAAAACCCCAACCAACTAAAACACCCCAAAACCCAATCCATTTTAAAAACAATGTCTGTACAATTTAGGGTACATTTCTTGCTTTCCTTATTAATTTAGAAGGTAGATGAGCATATCAGTTAAAAATGGGTGTCAAGTGTCTGTAAAAAGCTAATGTATTATATATATAAAAATGAAAGATATGAATTAATATCATTATTTTACATTTGAAGCACCCCAAAAAGAGGGGAAAACAATTGTCACATGTGAGGTTGTGATTCGTAATTTCCATTTATTAATTTTCCTGTAATAATGCATTTGTTTTTCAGACCCCTTTTAAAACATTTTCTCCTTGAGAAACAGGATCATTGATTTAAGAGTTGAAGTCAGTGTCAGCTTTGCTATTGACTCAGAATAGACCAGAATTTCCTTCTCCAAGTTCATCTGTAGATGGACAGTGCAGCACATGGCTCAGGGCTGAGACATCCAAACTTGAGAAACAGGATGATTAGGATGGACACTGTGAAACAGTACACATTTTCCAGTGATACAAACTTTCTGTGTTCCATGGCAACAAAGCTTTAAGCACAATATAATCTTTAAAAGGTGCTGTATGCAATGTGTGTGTACCTGAAAGCATATTCCCAGAGGGAATAATGGTTATAAATGCTAGAGTGAGGTTCTGACTCTTAAACAATCTAGTTCTGATGGTCTCGGTTTCTGTTGAGTTTATTCTAACTAGTAGTACTGTTCCTCAGTGTTTTAAAAAACTGAAGGTCTTGAGTTTTACATTACCTAGCTTGTTTGAAGGATTTGTTCATGAGTAGAAACTCATGATACAGACTTGCCTGTATTATTCTTCCTAAATGATTTTTGGAATGCCACTGCAGTTTTCATTACTGAGTTTTTCATGAGGTGATGTACGTCTCTCCCGCTGCTTCAAGATCATCAATGAGCAACAGTAGCTTGGAAAGACCTTGTTTTGCATAGATTTATTTAATGTGCAAAGAAAGTCATTCTGGTCAAATTTGGCCCAATGTCACTGAAAGCTCAGCCTTGTAGTGTTACCAGAGAACATTGGAATCGTACTTTGTGTGTGTCAGTGGAGTCCTGTAACACAGCTCAATGTGTATTCTTGCAATGGAGCTGGAGATCAAGAACCAAGACTACAGGAGGGAAAAGTTAATAGCTTCTGATTTAGTACTCTGAATGCTCTTGTGGGTCAAATGGTGGAGTACCTTGACAAACCAGGTGTGGAACTGTAGGACCTGCTCAGTTGTTGAGTACAACTTCACCGGGCAACTGAGGTCCACTGGGTAGTCATATGGAAAGTGATAATAAAAAAATACATGATCTGCTTGAGATAGCTAGGGGGATTTTTTTTTCTTTTTTTTTTTTTTTTCTTTGAAGGCAAGGTTGAAGAAGGGGTTAGGAAGGTGAGGAAGGGAAAAGCGACCTATGCTAGTTATTCATCACAGAAATATTTCAGATGGTTTTAAGCTGTCCAAATTGATAAAGTGTTCATTCCTTGGTGTGAGGGTGGGAGGGAATTGTTTTATGCACAGACACCAGATGTAGAGGTGGAAGGATCAATTCTTTGGGTTCTTTTTTTTCATGCCTCCTTTCCACACGTATATCCAGCACTTACATTTTCGTCTTTGAGTGTACACCTACCCAGAGAGATCAGTTCTAATAGGATCCCTCAGAGCACTGACTCTGCTACTTGTTACTGATAAGAACCTGCTACCAAAATACCTGCATGCAAATATGTCTTAACTGACCTATTTTCTTCTCTTCAAAGGAAAGGTTTGGGACTTGGGATTCTTAGTGGTTTTGTTGTTTGCCAAAAATATTTGCAAATTATCTTGTGTCAGTGATGTGACAATCACTGGTCGAAATGGGTCAGCTCAGCCACTTAAGCAAAGAAGCTCCATGATAATCCTTGCCTGTGTCCTTGCATTGGGATTAATTTTTGTTTATTTTCAATTTTGTTTCTTTTAATTGCTCACTGGAAACTGAGGTGAATCTGTTCTTGTATTGGTTGAAAGGATCCCTCTAAATGCACCTTTTGTTTTTATAAGTTTCCTAATCATCTGCCACCAGTCTCTGTTGGAGGTCAGTTACGAGGCTATGTGGACCTATAGCCTGAGCCAGTGCGGCTTCTCTTAAGTTCCTTTTGCTTTTTTGCCAGCTGCCCGCCAAGCAGAAACTTTTTTGTGATCTGATTAGACATTACAACAAAAATGTTCACACAAAACCTTTATCATAATGTCAATGTACCATGCCAGTTCGACTGCCATTATTTCTGTGAAGAAGAGAAAAGAGCTGCTTTGGAGTTAGTTACACATCAGTTATCTGTTAAAGGAGTTTTAAGATCTTGGTATCTGTATGCCCTTTCTCCAAGAGGGGGATTGAAAGAGCAAACTGCAATTTAAAACCATGACTGCCAGTAATGATATTCAGGGGACTAGAAAAAGAGGCTTTTCTTTTTAAACAAAACAAAACCCTGTGGGCAGTCCCAAGCATGTAACCAATTACTTATCTTTTTGTCCATCTACCTTTTGTTGTGTGAATATTTTTCACAGTATGAATGTCTTAAGACCTACATGCATGCTGCAGATCATCAAATTGGTATTATATTTTTTTTAAATTTTAAAAAATAATAGTGATAACAGTTTTATAATAGAGGCACTACAGTTTCAGTTGATGTACAGCAACCACTGTGCAGCACAAAAGAGGTGAGGCAGATATCCACAGCAATTATTTCAGCTGTAACAATAATAAACTGTTGGACAATTTAGTAGGTTTCAGATGGAAATTCAGGATATTTTATAAATGTCTTCTGTGAGCTCTGTGAGTAAAACACAAATGCTAGCCACTAACCAGGAAAGGTATAAAAATCTTAAACACCTGCTTATTGAACAGCATAACCACTTTAGCTAATGTAACATATTTCAGCTGTATAAGCAGCTGACCTTATTTGCCATGTAAAGATTGTATTAATAAGCTCAGCTGTGCAGGGCTCTAGCCAAGGCTACATTATGGGCAGGTATGTTTGGGTAGAAGGGTATGGGTTTATTTCACTCTGTTCTACTAGGAACTTCTGGGAAGTTTCAAATTTTTTCAATGCTTAATGGGATGAGTAGAAGGGAAGGATCACATCCCTCCACCTGCTGGCAACATTCCTCTTAATGCAGCCCAGCATGCTGTTGGCCTTCTTTGCAGCAAGGGCATATTGCTGGCTCATGTTCAACCTGGTTTCCACCAGGACCTCCAGGTCCTTTTCTGCTAAGCTGTTTTCCAGCTGAGTAGTCCCCAGTACATATTGGTATGTAGGGTTGTTCCTCCTCAGGTGCAGGACTTGGCACATCTGGTTTTTGCAGTTCCGGAGGTTCCTGTTATCCCATTCCTTCAGCCTGTCAAGGTTCCTGTTTCAATGAGAAGCTAAGATTTACCAACAGTTCGATATTTTTTCCTTCAACTCTTCTTTTTTTCCATGGAAAATCAGGTCATTGACATCTTTCATTTCAAATGTGTTCAGTGTATACTGCAAAGTTTCTGTCCTGAGCATATCTCTAGGCTCTGAGCAAGCTGATCTAGTCGAACATGTCCCTGCTTATTGCAGGGGGGATAAAATAGATGACCTTTAAAGGTCCCTTCCAACCCAACCCATTCTGAGACTCTAAATTAGGTTTAATTTGCTGAAGATAAGGACTTAAAAAAAACAAAAAAACCCAAAAAACAAAAAACCCCAACCAAACAAAAAAAAAAATCCAACCCCAAAGCCCCCATAACAACAAACATTTTATTTTCCTTGGTAGAAAATAGTGTGAAAACTTGAGTCGAACCATAATGTGATAATTTTTTTACAATCTGGAAAAATAGAAATGCACTCAGAATCTGGAAAAAGATTATGGCATGATATGACTTCAAAACATTTTTAATATTAAATACAGAAGAGAAGCAGAAGGTGACAAATATTGGTAGAACGCACACTGTACACCTTTGAAGCTTTATGCTATCAATTTTTATATATCCCCACCATGTGGGAGAGGGGTGGGCAAATAGGGATAGTGTTACGCAAGGTGGACATACCCTAAAGCAGTTTGCTTAGCAAATTTTATATAGCTTAAAAAACCTAATGTTCCTATTTTCTCCTCTCCCTTCTATTTTGCCACAAACCAGGGAGGATATGGTCAAGACAGTGACTTTAATAAGAACATTGCTTAATAAAGATTAATCTGTCCTTTTTTGTTGTCGTTGTTTTTGTTACAATATTGCCCAAATTTAAGTAATTTTTAGGTACTTATGCATCCATGGGCAGAATTTTACATCCTTCTGCTGGATTTTGTTTCATATTTCCATCCTTAAAGCATATCACAACCTTGATTGTAAAGGACAGTAAATCTCTCGATAAATCCTGAAAATAGATCTTTCACAGTTTTAAGATGTTTGTAAGCCCTGGTGACTCCTTTATGCTGGATTCTTTGTCTTAAATTGAATGTTTTAATAGATTTTTAATACATGTATAAACATACAAATTAATATTACCTGTTGCAGAGATGTGAAATCCTATTAGGAAAAAATTCTAAAGGGATGGTGCATCAGAAAATGAAAAATTAAAAAAAAAATATCTATTGCTATTAATGAAAGAGTGGCTGTGCTATGTGCAGTATTTCCCACTTCACATTAAATGTATTCATTTAAGGTATTTCAAAGTGCTTCATCACCACAATATTAAAATGCCAAACTTTTTCCTAATATGTGTCATGAAATATGTGATAGGAATATTCGTTCACATTAAAGTTGTTATTCCAAAAGAAATACTGTCCTTAGGAATTTCTTTATGTTCTTTTATTTTATCTTGTCAAGTTCTATGTTTGCATATAATTCTCCTTTCCAATGGTAAGAAAGAAGTTCTTAGTGCAGATTCAAAATAAAGCTCTTACAAAAAATTAGTAATTTTGAAGCCTGTTAATTTAAAAGGTTCTAATGAGAACGGCATTTGTGTGCACAACACACAGGTCAGTGCACCTGATATTCAGTACAGGTATGTAACAGCGTGCAATATTTAGCACTCTGCAGGGATGTTGAAAATTGGCAAGAGATCTCAATGCTAAATTTAGACCCAGAAAACTCAGCCAAACCAGAAAAGCTTAAGTTGTTAAGCATTAATCAAGTGTCTCCATAGTGACAGGTCAGTACCGTAGGTGCTAATTCATGGGGAAAAATTAGATATTGTTTCATGAGGGGAAAAATGCATGGTTGAGGCAAGATAGACAAAACTCCTTTGCATCACAATCCTTTTTCTTGGGTAAGTGGGGATAGCAAAATAGAAAATCTGAGGAACATTGGAACGTGGAAGTGAATTATAGTATTTAAGTGCCTGGCTGGCTGATAAAATGGAAGAACTCCATAACCTAAGCACTGATCATATGAAACAGTCCTGACAAT
This sequence comes from Anarhynchus alexandrinus, assembly GCA_008711295.1. Classification (NCBI taxonomy): domain Eukaryota; kingdom Metazoa; phylum Chordata; class Aves; order Charadriiformes; family Charadriidae; genus Anarhynchus; species Anarhynchus alexandrinus. The sequence goes on from VUYV01000122.1 coordinate 1,969,074, forward strand.
TTTGCTGTTCTTGGAGGGTTCAGAAAAAGAGATGAGAGAGAATCCCATACATCCACTTTAAAAGCACAGAGCACAAGCCTATAGTATGCTCATAGCCACAGCTGTATGAAAGTAGTGTTCACTTCTCCAAAGCCAATCTCAAAAAGAATAACCTGAAATATCACATTAATATCTTAGAAATAAGATTAGTCTAGTGTGTCTAAAAATTACTTTTTGTTATTCTGTCAGTTACTTAAGGTTAGCGTACGTGTCATAACCAGTTACAGTTTCCTGCAAAGTTCATGGTCACCCATCTCCATTCCATTGTCTTCTGTACGTTTCTTCTGTTAGCAGACATATCTGGAGAAGGAAGGTCTTGCTTTGCTTTTTCTGTCCACTGTGGGCTACTGGTCTTGGACTTCATTTTTTCTAAGTTTTCACTCATGATATGAGTGGTCTATCACTGATCTGTCTGATCTGATTCATTGCTAACCTTAGCTCAGTTTGCGCCAACATCTGTAACTGTCAATATATAAGAATACAAATTTGGATGTGAATTTGTTACAACAAAATCTATACAGCTGATTCCAGTTCACCACATTGATGTATTCTCCTTTCATATATTTCTAGGTCTATCAAATGTACAACTACTCAAAAAAAAATGTTGTGATTACTGCAAACTGATTAGTAATGCTGTCTTTGGGGAAAATGACCCATTTTGAAGCAAATGTATTATTTAATGGGTAAAAGTAAGTGGAATAGGATGAATTCATCTGTTTGATGAAGACAGTGTATCTTCTAATGGGGTCAAATTGCTCTTGATAGACAATTCAATAATGACAAGTGACGGTTGAAGAATTTGCATTTGAGAATTACTTGATGAAAAGACTTCTAATAAGGAAAAGGTTTTCCTTTTATCAGGTTTTTCAGTTTCATTTTGATGGGCACTTAAAACCTGCATTTCATAATTTATTGGTGTTTCATTGTCTTATTTCCTCCATAAATGCTGAGTGAAGTTACAGTTCCATGTGATGCTAACAGCAGGTCAGTTGGCAGGGATATATAGTCTACGACAGGAAAGGAAACTATGTCCTTATATAACATGGGAATAAGTAGCCTATAGCTATTACTCTTTCATAGCTACATGTGGTTTAAGTTTACAGGTAAATGTATCAAATCAGATGATTCAAAGCAAGCCAGGTATTTAAATTTTGAAACGTAAAAACATAGAAATGAATGAACATGCCCTGTGAGGAGAGACTGAAGGAGTTAGGGTTTTTCCTCCCTGGAGAGGAGAAGGCTTGGGAGGACCTCATCACAGTCTTCCAGTACTTAAAAAGCAGATACAAAGATGATGGAGGCTCTCTCTTCACGATAAGTTACATGGAGAAGACAAAGGGCAAGGGGTACAAGTTTCACAGGGAGAGGTTTTATTTTAATATAAGAAAGCAGTTATTTACAGTAAGAACAGTCATTCACTAGACCAACCTCCCCAGGGATGTGGTAGAGTCCCCATTGCTGGAGGTTTTTAAGGCACAGTTGGACAGGGTGCTAGATAATCTCATCTAGGTTCCTTTTTCCACAAAAGGTTGGACCACATGATCTTTCTGTGTCCCTTCCGATGTGGGCTGTTCTGTGATAAATCAAAGACCAAAAAGGGCAGTTAAGAAAACTGATTCCCGAAGTAGACTGCTTTTTGTTGTGTGTGTCTGGGGGGACATTTTTTTTATACAGTGGGATAGAAGTAAAGCAGCTTACTATTTCTTAAATTGTTTGGGAAATTGTTGGGCTGTTCATTACACTGTGTAATTAGCAGGAAATTTTGGATTTTAAGAGGAGTTGCAGTGGACAAAAATAAACCCTGAAAAAGGAAAATAACCTAAATTTTATTAGGAAGTTCTATAAATTGGAGAAGCAATTATGAGAACGAGGGGAAAAACTTTTCAAAATTCAATTTAGTAGGAAAAAAGCATGAAATGCAGTTTAATTTTTAACTTGTTTTCCGTTGTCTTTCCTGTTAAACCAAAGGACAATGAACAAAGTGGGAATTACTGTAAAACAATGAATATTATGTTAATGTATATAACTCATTATCATAGAAATTTCAGTCAGAAAGTGACCTCTAAGTGTTATGTTTCTGTTGAATCATTTTTGTATATAAGACAGTAACATAGCCTAACTTATTTTCTCAGTGAGCACCTTTTCATAATTGTACTTATATGTACGTGCCCACAGGAGCCTGAAATAAAGCTTATGGGAACATTGTAAAAAGTAGTAACCCTGTCAGTACAATTTATGGACCATCTACTTTTCTGATCAACACATGGACAGTGAGTTTTATTGTATGGGAAAAAAATCCAAAACCAACCAAACAAAAAAACTGTAATCCTAGAAAATGTGTATTTTATGGCACACAAAAGTAGTAGGTATTCACCCAGGTCTCTGATTGCATATACCTCAAATAGAAAGGGTTTCTTGCAGTCTGTCTGCACTCTTATGTGGTACAACCCGATGCCCTTCCTTTGTTTTCACCAGTGGGTTTTCCCATGAAACTGAAACCCATTTATAGTCCATAAATTACAGTAGAAGGGCTGGTGTATGATTTTTATACAAACTTTATTTCTAGGCCCAGTGGTGATATGTACAACAAGAAGAAAATACAGCAAGTAAATGTTTTTATTCAAGACACGATTATGCCATCTTAAAATTGTCTCTCAAGGAAAAAAACACTTAAAGGTCATTTACTGACTGAAAAGAGTATGATGGTAAGTACAACCCTTAACGTATAATTTTTCCTCTTAGGATTAGTTGAGTTCTAAGTAATTTTCTCTCTGCTGTGTAACACAAAATACAGTACAAGTATGCTACAAATATGTATATTAATCCAAAATATGTATGTGCTGTCTGGGCTTGTTCTTAGTGCTAGGCCAAATACATCAAATAATTTGTATAACATTTACATGTAAAGTCCTAGAACAAGAACCTTCAGGTTTCAAAGTCAAACACTGAAGTTAGAAAAAGGTCACCATTAAAGTAGCCATTCAATTTTCTTGCGGTGTCTTTTTTGCGTATGCATTGCTGTGGTCATTAATTACATAATCATTTACTGTAAACCTTTCCATGAAACCTTAGCATTCATCACAGCACAGGGTAGAAAGCATTTGCTAAACGGGGAATTGCTAAATTATTCTTCATTATGTTCATCATTAAGTAGTGGCTATATGCTGTACTTTTTACACACCATCGAAATGCTGCACTTTATACAGTGTTATTAATATCCCTCGTGGGGTTTCTTTGGCATTTATCACCATAATCTGAAGGATTCACGATATTTTATGAAAATAGCTTAACAATACTTTGTTAGGTAAAGTAACTTCTTTGCCTTCATCTTGCAAAAGTGAGCTTAGGCACAGAGAGGTTATGGCCCAAATAAGACAGCTATTATTTTATGTTGTAATTGGAGGTGCTCATTATTTTCTTTTAAGGTGTCATTTCATACTTTTTCTTATTTCCTGTAATGAATAAGACAGATGCTGGAGAGAAAAGAAACTGTATTGTGCTACACAGTGTTCCCTGAGCACCATCCATCTTGAGCTTTGAATGAAATGGAGGCTGTGCTAAAATTAGGATGTAATTAGGTAATTAAAGACTGTGTTTTGATATGTATTTCTAAAGGGTTTGAATTTCAACAGCATGACCTTCCCCAGATGTTGATGTTTCCTAATTTCTGAACACTTGTGTTGAACCTTACTTTCTGTAACCAACTTAAACTTCCTTAGTTTTAACATACGAATACCTATTAACCACTTCCTTATTCAGGTAGTCAGTAAAACTAGTTTCTATGGATCCAAAGCACAAGATGTACCACCTGGCATAGTAGAGTACACAAGGTTTTATGACTGGGGGCATCAACTGCCAGAACCTATTTGCTAAGTGGCCTCAGAGGTGTTTGCTGGGCACCAGGGGAGGGTTGTCTCCAAAGACTTCTAGCTCCTCGCTTTACAGCTTTTCTCTTCCCTGTTCTTCTTATGTGCCACCTTAGCGTCAGGGTCCCTTCTTTCCACCCTGGACTCTGCCTCTCTTTTTTTTCCCCTCTGCATTTATTGTGTTGTATTCCAGGAACTCATAGCTTCCTCTTGTACCACAATAACTAGGAGAACTGATAAGACAGCCTTCCTACCTATGGTCCTGTAAGAAAAGATGCTTCTGTTAAAGATAGCTGTGAAACTAATTCTTGCTTATGTCCGGTTACATGCTTGCTAAAGACAGAGACTGTCATAGTGTAACTGCCTGGCTGTAAAGTGTTGTGTAGTGTCTTTGTGACTTTGGGCAAATTTGACTTGACTTTAACAGTGTCTGCAAAGAGTGCGTTACTGATGCAGTGAAAATCTTTGCACGGTTTCAAAGTACCTTCTACGTGAAAAGATGACCCTGAGAAAACATTTGCTCCCTCCTTATAAAATAATGGTTGTAATCTAAGAACAAATTAAATCCATAACAACTGTCATATTATATGGTCACACTGCAGGCACATGTTGTCTTCTACACTTTTTCTGATGGTACATGAGCAGCCGCCAAGTGAAGAATATAAGACCAAGGAAGGCAAAGACTGATAGTTTCCCAGCATACCCTCCCTGATTCCACCAATGCTGTAGAGATGCTTAGACATAGATTTAGAGATGAGGTGATCGTTGTGATAGCTTTTGGCAAATTTTTTCATGAGTTTATTTAAGCAGTGTGTATTTGTCCCTATTCCATAACACTTAGTTTTAAAATTTCAGTGCGAATTGAATTATAAAGAATTTGATTTAGAAAGCTTTTACCATGAAAAGAGCTAGCTTCTTTCATCTGTATAACAAGATCCAATGCTTTCAATGCTAATAGGTTTGCACTGTTTTACAACATGCATTTATTCAGAGGAAACAATAATAAGCTCTCTGTTTACTATATTTATTGGAAATTAAGTTTGCTAGACATTAAAAATAATTGATATTTTTTATTATATGCATGCTGGGCAACTTTCTTATTTTTCAAAATGTTTTAACAGGTACATAGGTAAATGAAAAGGTTTTTAAACAGTCATTGATAAACCTTGCGCTGTGGCTGACGAGGTCTTGAAAGAGTACTGTTCTGACACTTTAAGTAGTTTTTTGTTACATTGATAAAGAATTGGGGAAAAAAACCCACCACCACAAAACACCTCCAAGGTCAACACAAGATTGCTGTTCCTGGTGGACCTGACAGACATCAGCAGAAATGGCAATAAATATTGTCTACCGGAAAGGACGTGATAACTGCCCTTGAGTCAGGTTAAGGGTTTTCCTTTTGGAGTTATGTTGTTTTCTTTTCGTCTTGAGCCATGTTAAGAATTGTGGTGGCCATATTGTAGTAAAAGATGTGTGCATTATAGCGGAATTTTTAAAATAAATTTAACATTAAAATCTATATTTTTCTAACATAAAGAAATATAAATACTATAGTTTTAGAAAGTGAAAATCACCTACAGTAATACCTTTAAACATTCAGTGCAAAGTCACTATCTTTGGGTGACTACACTGTCTAAGTAAATTATTGGAGGGTGGGAATCTGAATGAATACATTTATTCCAGTTACTATTATTATTTTATTTTTGAGATTATACACGCACATTCTGGTCAGGCTTCAGTCTCAGAGAAAATAATGAAACCTGTAATAATTATTTCATTTGAGCATGATTTTGGTGGGCTTTTTTGTTTGGTTGGGTCTTGCGGGTTTTTTTGTTGGTGGTTTTTTTTTTTNGGTCATCACTCGTGTCCCAGGAGGCACATACTTTGTCCCTCACTTAGTCCGATATGTTCAGGTGTTGACATCCCTGTAGACAAACCCTGGGTGGTATCTGAGGACTTATTGGAGGAGAAGGACATGATGTGCTGAAGGAGGCAGTATGATGAGGCATAGTTGATGTCTACTGTCACCAGACCTGAGCTGACAGCATCACATCCAAGCTTAGATACTTAGATGAATCTGTACAAGTGTTAGTATGTTAATGATGCAACATGCTTTCTTTCTCAAATCTTCTGGTCTCTCTTCTTTATTTTTTTTTTTTTTTTGGATAAGTGATAAAATCTATTATGAAGTGGCAGATAGCAAAATACCTGCACCTGAGAAAATATTAATATTAACATAAGTACAGAATACATAAGTACAGTACTTTCTGGAGGTAGGGGGAAGGAATTTGCTACAGTGATGGCAGTCCATGGAAAGGCTTAGAGGTAGGTCATAAAAAGTGTCTTGAGATAGAAATTATCTCTGTGATTAGACATCTCATTCCCCACCCATCTTTTCTTGTAGTAGCACTGGCCTTAGCATGTAAGTATCTATTTTCTTCAATTATAATCACCTTGCAGTTAATAGAAAACAAACAAATGAACAAAAAATCTTGATTTTCTTTCAAGAGTGGATCCAAAGTCTGTTGAACTCATGTATTTTAATGCATACTGAGAGTTCATAACTTGCTATTCCATAACTTTAATTCCTAATGCATGTTTTTTACTATAGGAAAATTTTCAACCTAAGCAGTGAAAATTATTTGAGACAGACTTAAAAAATCGCTCTGAAGGTCACTTAAAATGTTCAAGGAATTTTAAAAATATTTTCAGTTGATATTGAAAACTGAATACTTTCAACAAGAAAATGAAAAATCATTTTTATTTTTGAGGGTTGTTGGGAAAAAGCTGTCTTTTGAGGGAGATTAACACCTATTTTTGCCAGGGTGGTAAATAATGATATCCATTTAATATAAATTTTAAAAGAAGAAAAATGCCTTTTACTTCAGCTAATTCCTTTTCTAGGGATAAGAATTATTCTTAGCCTGCAAAAACTTCATGCAGCAACATGCAGAGATGGAAAGCCTGTTCTCGCTCGGGTCTAAGCCTGAGTTGTAGCTCTCAGGTGGTGCAAAGCCATCACCTGAAGGAACAGGAGCAGATGGGCAGGGATGGAGCTTGCTCCCTTACCTGAGCCTCAGCAGCCCCTGGTATGCAGCCTGTTTTGGGGTGACACAGGCAAGCTCTGGCCCCAACCATTTGCGAGGTGGTAAGTGACATCTTCTGGTACAGGCTGCATGTCCTCTCAGCACATTTGGGGTTTTTTTTTGGTGCAAAATACTTCCAAATAGGTTAGCTGGATTGGAAGAAGAGTGTTCATGGTATCAGATAAATGTCATGGGAGGCATGCTCGCCTTTTGCCACCTCTCAGCCGATGCATGGTGCTGCTCTGTGGAGTGACTTGTCTGCAGAGTTGTATCAGCCAAGCCAAGGCTGGACCAGACAGCACAGTGTGAACCCTGCAGTGCTTAACCACTAAACCCTCTACTGAGCAACACAGTCATTTGTGTGCTACAGCTGTGCTCTGAATTTACAACAGCATGCTTTTCTCCAAGTTGCCTTACAGAATCTAAGCAGAATAAATATATATTTTTAACCATCTGTTCCAATTTCCTGTTGGGGCCTCCTGAGACAGTATGAAGTGGGGTTTGTGTGTGTGCTTTCTGAGCTGTGCCTTAAATACTCTGAAGCTCAGTTTTCATTACTTGCAGAGGGGTTTACTTTTAAAGCTTGATGAGTCTGTGGTTTTTCTGGATGTCTGTTTAATTGGATAGGTCTTGGGAAATCTTGTTCAGGAAGAAAAAGTTCTGCCATGGAAAAATTATAGTGAATATCCTAAGGATAGGTAGACAGGAGAAATTGGGAAATGTTGGGAAGTGTGACAACGAAAGAATTTATTTATATTTTTTTTTAAAGAAAATAAAGTCCATCAGAAGGAGAGAAAGGGGAAGGAAAGATTCAAGCTAATCATGAAACAAACTTTACTGTACTTTGTTGACATGATTGGGATCAGAAAGTTCAGTGCGGCAATTGTATGAAGATTTGGATTATCTTCTGCTGTAACTTGTTTCAAATTTCATCCAACTTTATGAATGTGTTGCAAAACCTAACAAATCCGTATCAAGGTTTCTTTTAGGATAGCTTAATAAGCTTAGATGAATACATAAGTGTAGCAACATGTGACAATTGTACCTCTTTCTGTGTTCGACAAAGTTGGTGATATTTTATGATCTTCCATCTACTATTCATTGGTTTCTTTCCTTAAAAATATAATTTTATTGAAATAAGACATAATGGGCAATGACTTAGACATCTGTTTCTCTAGATTCAATTGCATTCAGGATGAAGGACCAACGCAAATTTTGCTGGTTGCTCTGTCTCCCAGCAGTGCAATCCTACCTGATGCTTGAGTTTCAGCAGCCCAGGCAGGTTTCATTCACCTCATTGTGCTTTCCCTGCCCCATAGTCCGTAGTGCCTTCTGCCCAGATCACTGTCCTCTCTGCTAAAACCCAGTTTCATACCTTCTGTTATTCTCGCATCTTTTGTTACTAAAACACTTCTGTACACAATGTGCTCTTTTTATTATGCACTTGAGTAGAACTTTTCTCCTTTTATATTTTTTCCCCTCTCCAGGACAGTGGTTATGTGATTGCCCGTTATTTACAGCTTGCGTACACCAAATACCAGCAGCAAGGATGAACCTCATTTTCTTGTTCCTTGCTGTACATTAGTGGGCAAGTGAATGTGCTTAATTGTGTTTTTATCTGAGATAATGGAAGCTGTGCCAGGTTGTTAGACATGGAAGACTGCTTAATACCAATTTTGTCCCCACCAGGGGTCCCCGAAGACCCTGTTGCCTAGATACGCTGAGCCCAGGGTACCTCAACAGGCACTGCCAGGGTCTGGATGTTTGCAGGGGAACTCTCTGGATCTTTAATTGCTCAGAGAAGTTGGTGATACATCCCTTTTTTTCATCCGTGCCTTAGGAGAAAAGAGGAAGAGTGGCTTTTCATTTTTATTTATTTAAGTTTCTTTTCCCTCCTTTTTCCCTTATTCTTTCATGTCTGTGATGCACTTGTCACTGAGGTTTTTGAAAACTATTTTAGGATTGATCTATTTATTTCTTTTGTGTGTTAATGTATGCAGTGTATCAAATTAACATGCATCCTATTAAAATCCCTTAAAGTGAAATTGTTTCACTTTATCTTTGAACTTAATTGATATGCCAAACACATTTTAAAAAATGCATGAATCTGAATGAATTCTTCCCCCTTGACCAAGTCTGATTTCCTGCTGAAATTTGAATACTCTATACTGGAGCTATCCACAGATTCTTTTGACAGCTTGAGTACATTTCCAGATGGTGTGTAATCACCATTCCTTTTTAAATCTGTTTTTATAATAGTGATAATTAAGAATTATTTTCTAGGACTGAATAGTCTGTACACCCAAATTGAAAATGGTCAAGAAAGTAGTTGGCAACAAAGGGCTGAGCTGAAATTTATTTCAGTATGATAGGACCATGATTGCACCCTACTTTTGAATGAAATGGTGTTGTGCTAATTGTTGCCCATGGGAACAAAATAGCTCAGCTTTGGATGTTTTCTATACACAGAAAAAGGGAAGAGGTAATATTTTTTCCGATTTGGTAGATTCTTGATTAAATCAAGAGCAGTACCTGTGAAATGCTACTTTCAACAATAAAGCATCTTTATATATTCACAGTATAGAGCTATACATGCAAAAGCATTTAAAATAACTAAGATTAATAGTCAGATTCTTCTGAAAATACATGAATATAGGCTCTATCCACATGCAAGGCGAGTGACTGAACTTTGTTTTTCTCATGCTTTCTAAGTATTTATGCCAAACATCATATTTATTCAAAATCACAGTTATTAGTTATAGAGCTGTAATTAGCCATTGTATTTAATTGCACAACATTATTTCCATGTACTTACCTAATTAAAGTAGTTAACTTGTATGCATAAAACTGTAATGAGAAAATACTATACTGTGGGATGGCTGTCTCTTCTCTGAAATCACTGCTGTTGCTGGTTTCCAGCAGCAAGACTTGTGCACAGTAACTTTTATCCTGGTTGTTCAGGAAGAAACTTCGGTGATTTAAAATGCTTCACTTTAGCCCTAGATAGTACTGGAGTTGTGGCAGGAAGAGGGAGATGACTTAAAAGCATCTCATTTTTGGTCCAGGTAGTTAATCATTTCAGTGGGAGTAATTTTTTTTAATCCAATAACTGTTAATTTTACAGGTGGACCTCTGTCCTTTGGTACAGTATATTCGCAGTGACCCTTGTAATATCTGTAGGTTTCAAGGTTGTTCAGTTGTAGCATGATTTCTTCTGTTTTTCCTAAAATTTATAAAATCTCAATGGTCAATAATGGCTTCCTAAATATTCAGGTTGAGAATTGTCCACTTAAAATGGGTTGGATACATTGTAATATATCATGTTCTTTCTGTTCTCTGATTAGACAAACACATAGACAATATCGGTGCATGTAGTGTCCTGGTCAAACTGCAACAGCTTCTGCAAAATTGCCCAATAAACCCAGGGAAAAAAACAGTAAAATTTGGTCATGCAAAACCAAACATGATAGAAATGTAGCTCAGCTGAAGCAAGTGCATTAAGAAACTGAAGGAAAAAGTAATGTTTTTTGCTCTTTTGGTACTGATCATTTAGCTCTAGTCATAGCTCTGGTATCAAAGAAACATCTTTGTAATTTGTATATCCACTTTTGAATGCTTAATTAAGAAATATATGCATTAGCAAAATGTACATCCCATTTCCTGGAAAAGGCATGAGTTGCCATAGACCTACTTTGCTAGTGCTGCAGAAGAAATATATTTGATAATTTTACTGGGAAATGGTTCATACATTGATCTAATATACATACACTAGTGATCTTTGAGAAGACTTAATGGGATTAAAGGGAAAACACATTTATTATTTACAAGACTGAAAAATTTCACATCCTGCATTGGAAGAGGAGGGAGGACCTGAGCTTTTTTTAAAAAAAAAAGTCTAAACCTGGCTTGAGTGAAACTGTTATTGGAGAGTCTCTAGAAGGCAAGGATGAGCTTAACTGGTTAGGGTGACCAGGTTTTTGAATAGTTTTATTATTAATATCTTCTGCAAAATTAGAAAATTAGTAGGATCCCACAAAACAGGCTATGTTGAAAAAGTGTTTGAGACAGTAATGCTGTTCACTAAGTGCACTCATATTTTCTTTCATTGAATTGGAGTTGGGTGCTGTGCCAATATATGTTCACAGTTACGGCAGTTTCTGCAGTATTATCACAAATGAAATCGGTGGGTCACTGTTGCCTACAAGCATGTTTTTCTGGCTGAATTATGGGAGAGATATGAGAGGAGGAGGAAGGAGAAAATGAGTAGAAAAGGACAGAAAGGGTATGCATTGTCTTCAGCATGGGCTTTCTAGTAGTATCCTGTCTGCTGTTAATACTTAAAAAAAAAATCTGCTACAATTTCAACAGTTATTAAAGCTGGTAAACCTCAATAATTAAAACAAGCTATGAAAACTTCATGGTGAACCAAACAGTGCTTTTGGCATAATAAATATAAATCTATCCTGAAGTTGCTTTTCAGGTACTTTTGTCTTTTTGTAGAACTATCTAGTGAAAACTATTATGTTCGCTTTCATAATTCTTTGTTGGAGAGTTTTTAGCTGCCTGTTCACTAGACTTCAATCCACTGTGAAAGGCAAGAACATGGTGTAGGAAAGGCTCACAAACAAATAAGGGCAAACAGTCTGCAGCATGCCTGAAATCCATACACAATAAAATAATCCCATGTGTTCTGCTTAAATAAGTATAATCCCAGCGTAGCCCTGGAATCTACAATGCTTGTATCAGTCAACATCAAGTGTTGAATTTAACATAACAGCTGATGAAGTACAAAGAAGGGCCTCTTCTCGTACGAAGAGAAGGCTAACTTCTATCTCTCGAGTTTCCATTTAAATAAGTTCTGTATGAGTATGCTTTCTGCTTTAAGGAGTTCCAGACATGTTTGCTTAGATGCAGTAGAATACAAGATGCATTAAAACTGTATTTTTAAGGGAGCACAAAAATTAAATTACATTACCTATCAAAACTGTACTGATCTGTTAAGTCTTGGACTTTGTAAACATCAATATTGAAATTGCTTGAGCAAGCATAATTTATTCCATTGATGGCTGTGTATACACTATAACATAATCTATAAATTACAGTATCACCCAGTCTTTTTCCTCTTTTTCTAACTCAGTATAATGTTCTAAACTACATCTAAAAGTAAGCATGCTTGTAAAGTGTTTTGTTTTCCCAGAAGTTAATGTGAATTCAAAAGTGGATGACCTGATCCTAGTTTATTAGTAAATTGCACTGATAAAGCACAAAGTGTCCTTGAAGCACTTTGCAACTGGAACTATCACGAGAAGGTTTCTCTTCTGACATTCAGTTCCATGTTTTTATCATCTTGACCTTGGGCTTTTCAGATTGTGTGTCTGGTGAACGGTATGGACTCCGATTTAATCCTTTCCCCAAGAAGGAAAGAAATTATTTATTATGATTTTTTGATGTGCGAGCACATTTTCATTGTTGTGCTTGGTGTACGTTACAGTGCCTCAAATCCACCAATTATATTTTCTTACGCTAATAAATAAATATTGATGATTTGGATGTTCATAATAAGGGCAAATAATGTTTATTTCTCTCTTTCAAGCTGTGCGTAGAAGCTATATGTTGAAATTATATTAAATATGTATGGTACATAGACATGTTTTGTATAATCAATTAAGGCATGGGAAAAATTGTCATTTGTAATTACATCTGAGGTCAAAGATATGTGTAAATAATGAATGTTAAAGGAATGTTGTCAAAGGTCAGCTTTATTCTGAATACTAGCATTGTGAAGTTTAATATTCAAGTATTTACTACTCCTTTTAAGAGGATAAGATAATATGCTTTCAAAATAAGCTACTGAAAATAAAAAAGAAAGCAGAATAGAATTTCAGGCCCTCATTAAAAATAAAATGTCTATTAAATCATCTAGTCTGCCAAACTGGTATAACAACTCACACAATTCAGCATATTTTGTGTTAAAATTGAATCACTAAAATTGAGTCCTGAATGAATTAGTCTGCCTAATCTTGTCTTTGCTTTAGCTGTATGTATGATCTATGACTNTTGTCATCTAAATATTCAGGCCCTGATCCTGAAAAGACCTATGAATGTGCTTAATTTTAGCAACATGATGGTCCCAATGGCCCTTTAGTTGTCTAATGAAGTGCTCAAAAGTAAGCAAGCACGCGTAATAATCTTTGTTAGAAACTGGGCGTAAGGAAGTCATAAAAATGGCAGTCATGTCCAAGAGAGTTAAGCATCTTTTCAAATTGCTATACCAGAAGGGGTAAATTTAGCAGAAAATAAATTACAGTCATGATTAGGGAATGGCTGCAGACTTAATTAGCTTGTTTTTAATGTTGTGTATATATCAGAAAACACTTTCAATGTCATATTACAAAAGAAAATATGAATATAGGAAGAAATTAGCTACTGAATGGGCTTTTTTAGAGCATTTTTACAGTTTTAAATCAAAAAGGGATCCATTGCTCGTAAATTGTAGGCATTTTTGCATAGAACACTTGTGTAAGAAAAAATGTCATAAAGTACTTGCAAAACTTAAAGTGAATGCATGATGAATTTTATGGCAATTTGTAAGTAAATCTGTTAATTAGTCTGTGCAGAAATTAATTTAAAAGTATAATCTTTAAAGAAATCTAGCCATGTGTGTTAGTTTCTCCTTTGTCCTGTACAGTTTTCCAAATGGATTAACAGACATTTTGCACTTCCTATACAGTTGAAATTAAAATCTTAATAATACACTACAATGGAAAGCATTAATTGTTAATCAAGGTAATTTATTTGCAGTTGTACTTAATTATGGAATGTTTATAGACTATGGGAAGGGTCAAAACAATACCTCTGCTATTTCTAAAGTGGGGCCTTTGTGACCTCGGGGATAACTCGAGTGCCATGTTTGTATTTGTGCACACAATTTATATGCACCAGTTGTAACACTGGCAGTGACTCTATAGGCGGACGGTATGTAACAGTGTGCCTGGGACCTGTAGCAGTAGACTACACAGCCTACCCTTTCCTGCAGTGTGTTTGGATGCGTGCTTTCTTGGCACTAGGGATGGAAAAAACATTTCTGTCATGGTCCTGCTGGTTACTGGAGCAAGTGTGCACAATCTTCAAGTCTCTTCCTGAAGGTTTTCTTGTCCTATATTCCTCCCTCTGCTCAAAAAAAACCCCTGAAAAACCCCAAACCCAAATCACATCTCATCATCTTGTAAGCCTGTTGCAAATCAAGGGGAAGATCAAAATAGTACTGGTCCTGGTTTAACTTGTTGGTACCTGTTGGCAGATGAGGACTATCCTAGTTTAGCAAGGTGAGGAGGAGTCAGCCGGTGAGTCTTTTGCACTGCTGACAGACTGCAAAGAGATCCTTAAAAATGATCACTTTGTGCGTGCAAAGCAGGAGAGGATGGTGGAAGCTATTTCCATCTGATGAACTGGGGTGACCATCCTGATGAGGTCTGCGCTACCTGTGTGGGCGGTCCTGGTGGCATGGCATGCCATGGCTCCACCGCTGGGCTCTCTCTGCTGTAGGACAAGTGTTCCCTGCACCACGGGGCCGGAGAAGGGTTCCCTGCCAGAAATGTCAGTGGTCCATGTGTGTGCTCAGCATTGTGTGAAGTTGCCAAACCAAAGGATGGAGTTATCTCCCTTCCAGTCTGGGAGGGCAGCATCTTGCCCCTGCTCGAGAATGAAACCATCTGTCTGGAAATACCACCTTCTGGGAGAGCCCCATTTAGTGTTCATAGATGTTTTTAAGTTTTACTTAGCTAATTAAATGGCCAGATCAAAACTGCTTAAATTGGGTTATTTTTAGCATTTAAACACCAAGGATGTTACAGTTATGCCACAGACAACCATTACAACTAAACTGAGATATAAAAGTAACTTTTTAGAAAAATTCCAAAATTTATTATATGTGAAAGAGAGGATACTGTAGCAATAAGAAAAAAATATGAGAAAGTCTTTTAAATATAAATTAGTTTATTGCAGGCTGATAAACGTTAAAACCACTAGGTTGTGTTTATTTGTTCCTAGCATGCAACTACTGTAGAGAAAAGGTGGGTCAGCATCTCAGCTGTCTATTTTTATAGTTTAACTTGACTTTTCTTCTAGTATTATGCAAGTTTTGAATTTCATAAGATTTTTTCCCATTAAAAAGTCTTGAACAATTGAACCATTGTTCTTTAGTAAATTTAAGAGATGTCTCCTATTCAGAGCCAAACCCAACTGTTGGCTATTTAAATCAGCATCAATATACAGCGTTTCCTTTACTGTTCTAATTAAAAAATGGAGGCAGGCAACTGTTTCTCCCCTCCCCTAATCTTCTTAAAATGTAGGTAAAACAAATGCAGACTGTACATTGTTTAAAATTTCAGTTCATATAACAGTAAAACAGTAAATTATTTAATTTCTGTAGGTATTTACCTATTCTAGTTTTCTTTGAGTTAGTTACTGTGTTCTTGTCTTCTGCTTATCTAATTATCTATTCTGTGCAGATGCTCTGCAAGTCATGAACATGCATACCATCTGCATAGGCCTTCATTTCCAAGAGCAAACTACTCCCAAGACTAGCTCTGATCAATTGATGGATTGATAATTGGTTTACTGATCTGTGCCTCTAAAATGTGTGTTGCCAGGATTCTTCTTGCAGTAGTTGTTTTCTCTAGTAAAGGGAAAGGTTATAATGTAGACCGTACACAAATATTACTCTATTTACCCGTAACATACTTGTTAGTGTTGCAGCTGTTCACCTTCCTGCTTGAACTTTAGAACAGCCTCAATAGTACCAATAAATCAGACTTCATCAATTTGGAGTGACTAACTTTGGAAGTGGAGCGGTAGTGACTGATTTAGATACCTTCTCCCATCTCAAATGTCAGGTGATAGCTGTAAGCAGAGGACATTGGAGAATTATAGGAATTTAGTTAATATTGTCCAATTATACACGTAAGTTGGGAGTGGCTGCAACGTTTTGTTGAGCTCCTTTCCCATACCCTCTGACTGCAATCATAGCAGTATCCTAGTCTGGAGTGTTCACCACAATGCAGATAATGATGCTATAAATTCAGAGTTCATAGAAGTGTTAACTTGATAAGAGGACTCCCCTAAACACAGTTGATAATAACAACAATTTTTGTAAAGGAAAATGCTGCAAAACTAGTGAGAAAAATGCCCCTTTCCTTTGGTAACTACAAAACAATAGGCAAAATTGTGCTGTAATTTCTTAACAGTGTTTTACTGGGGTGGAGGGAATACACATGCAGACACAAACGTGTATTGTTAGTGAGGTTAAGGAAAAAAATTTTATGCACATATATTAATTAAATTTTATTACGATTCTCTCTAAACACATAAGAAAAATGTATCTAGCATGAGGATGTTGCAAATTACATCTCAAGCAGGCATGTGGAATTTTTCAGATGGCCTCTGATTAATTCTGTTGCCACCTGGGGTTTTGTTGTTTTTGTGTCCTTTGCATGTTTTTGTTTGTTTACCTTGGCATTTTTACATATTTTTTTCTTAGCATTTTGTGTATTTGTATTGCATTTATAATGTCTGGTGACTAAAGATAGGGAGTCAGAGCACTAAAAAACAGCTGTGGGTCTCTAGTGAGTTTTAAAAAAGTAGTTCTCAGTGGCACAAACAGCGATCTTTTGTTGTCATCATCACTAAAATTTGCACAAAGTGCATGTTTTAGTGCAATATTTGCATCTTGAGTTATTACTTCGGATAGCTGTTTTTTAGGGGTTTTTTCTTTCTCTTTTTGCTTCAATCAGCAGACATTTTAAATTTCCATATAGCATGCTAACTGCTGGGGCTGACTAGCGTGAAACTTGGCTTGCATTGATGAGCCAGATGAAAAAGGAATACAAAGTAAGTTTTATTTCTTATATTACAGTTACAATCCTTTTATACTGTAGATGTTCACATGCTCTGTAACTTGAGAAAAATCAATAACCATCAGAATATGAGTTTAACAGAGGTCAATTCCATTTAATGACAATCTTGTTTTGAGTTAATGTTTTTGTTTTCAATAAAAAACAGGAACAGTTTGTAGACATGGAGTTGGTGTATGATGCTTTGGATCAAAACCTAAGTTTCTGTGTGTTCACAGATAATTAGGACATTGGCCTGGGATGTAGGAAGTAAAGATCTGAGTCCTGCTTGACTGAGCCAAAATTGTGGGTTTGATATAGATTCCTCTGAATTATTGGTAGAGATGGGATCTTGAGTCTCTTGCAGGCCAGACCAGTCCTTTAACCTGCAGACTAGGCAAGTCTGTCTTCTCTTCTGATTCTCAAACCTTGTAATAAAGCACATTGGTCACAGTAAATGACAAAAGTTGGAATGTTTTTGACTAGATAGAATAGCTGCTTTCAAAATAGCATGTGTAGGTGTTTTCATAGGTATCACAGTGCCAAAATGATCTTTATGTGAGGGCACCTTCTGAGCTTAGAGCAACAATTTGAGTTGATTAAGATCCTTGGAGGGAAAAATATAACTTTACTAGAACTGGCTGATGTGCAGATCAACCTACAATCTCTGTCCTAAAGAACAGGCATGTGGATTAGCGCTATGGTTTTCCCCGATAGATGCCTGAATCAAAGAGGAGAGATTTGTTAGACATTAGACCCAGATTCCATGTCACGTGACTCATTAGTGTGCAGTCTCTCTCATTCTTACAGAGTTATCTAAGGGATGATGCACAAATGGAATATCTATAATGGGCTGGGCTGGAATCCATGTGGTATCTGCTGCACAAAAAAGTGACAGCCCTTCCAGAAATACAACTCCTAGTTTTGGTGCCAGCTGAAGTCTCTATTGACATATTAGTTGGCTTTAATTTTGAGGGCTAAGCTTAGGAGTTCATTAATTGGTAAGGACCTGTATAAGCCTGGTCATTAAAAAGAAATTTCCCATTGCAGAAAACTAATGAAGGAGAAATTATATTGTCTTGTCTTTTAATGAGAGAAATGGTCTTAGAGAAATACCTCTGTTTTAATTTTCTTGATATCAGGACAGTCAGACTGTGTTTGTTGTAACAAAAGCCCACCTGTACTATTAGTGATTATTTATGCATGCATGCATGCATCATTCATAGCAAGAAGCAGTGCAATTCAGCAACTTCCATTTAATTAGTGATTGAAGTCCTTCCTAGAAGTGCTCTAAATAATTTTGGGTTTGATGCTGCTACAGTATGGACTATGTAGTTAGCAATGTTGCTGATCTGTATTCAGCTCCTACTATTTAGGTGCTTTTGCTCATAAAAGACTGACGTAAAGAGACAAAGCCTCAGAGACAAAGATCACAGAGATGTTCAGAAAGGGCCAACTTCTGGAAGTTATCAAATGGGGACCAGGGAGAAGAGAGTTTATTTTCCATTGGATTGGGAGCAATCAGAAACTCGGTATTTGCTTTGCACCCAGGTGCTCGTGGGTCCCAAAGCAGCATGGTAGCTAGCATAATTAACCTGTGGATAATAAGGGACGGGGGAGGAGTGAAGAACACTGAATAACTATTAATTCTGCTGCAATTTGTATGGGTTCTATTGTGTGTTTAAGTTCTTTGTTGTGGGAAGGAGGGAAATTAACCTTCAATTTTAAAAATTTGTCATGAACAAGTTTTAAAGGAAAAATCTGTGTTTACAACTGTGTTACCAGCGATAACATAAGCAACTGCAAAATAAAAACAGTAGCCATAATGGAGAGCCAAATCTCTCTAAACATATCAAAAGCACTTTTTCCTATGACTTTGTGTGTGAATAATTTCCAGCCTGAGAATTGTTCAGTGAAGAAACTCCCAGGTAATTTTCAAATGTTGAAGACAGCAGAATTTCATGGTCCTTTCTTTGCTGAAGGCCTTGAACAGATGTTGTCCGTCTGTCCTGTATTGTGTCCGTGTCCTCTTCCCCACCATTCCCCTCTCTGATTACAGCAGTACTGGATTAAACAATTAGGACAAACCCCCAAAAATATGCATTTGATAATCCGTTTCAGATTATTCACTCAACTCTAATAAAAGTCAACCTTCTCGTGTCAGCCTCTGCTTAGGGACAACTAGATCTCCCTGGGAATCACCAATGTGTGATTGTGGACCGAACGGCTAGTGAATCCAAATACTAGGAAGATGACCCTGCTGTAATGATTCCACCTACACTGAAAACAAGTTGATTTATGAAGAGGAATAAATTGGCTAAACAGTGGATATGGCACAAAGAGTAAACTGGCATTGTTATTTTCCGTTATTCATTCGAAATTACTGATGCAATTAAATAACACTTACTTTCTCCTCCCCTGCCAGAAAACACTATATAAGAAATAAAAATAATCATAGCCTGGCAAATGAGCTGAAAGTTCTTCCCTCATTATGTTCTCAGCATTATTTGGATCACAATGCATGTTTGCCACTTAAACACAGTGTTCAATTTTATATGCCTGCTGATTAATGCTGTTTTTTATATGCTAGGTACTTACATGCACACGCCACTGACTCGTCCACATCCTGTCATTTATTTAAAATGAGTTTTAATTTTAGGAAGACCTTATTGTATGAACACTATGAAACATTGTCCACCTAACAGAAATATGTGATTTATTTTTCTCTTAGATGAGAATCTACTTTGTACAATTTATCAGTTCCAAAAGAGATAAAGCTATTCGGAATAATTTTCCCCACAGAAATGTCTACGGCGCTGAGCTCTGAACAGCAGGAACAGTTGGCTAATAAAGCAAGCTGAAGTTCAAGTACCTCTATGCCCTATCCCAATATTTTGATTTCACCTCACTGAAGCCAACTAATTTTATTTTCAGAGAACATGTTATACAGCAAGCACTTTCCTCTTTACCCATGTGACTTTAATATGGCAGATTACTCTATGTGAGCTAAAACTAGCCAACACCCATATAACTGCTGACTAAATTAATCCTTAAAGGAAGTAGTCATGATATGAATCAGAAATTGAGTCATCGGTACTTTATGGAATTACAGAAAAGGAAGACTGGTATTTCTGCACTCTTAACAGTTGCCACTTTGCTTATTTAAGCTTTTTTTTATTTAAATGAGTTAAAAATACAAACCTAAACTTTTTTAAACTTTTTTTAATTATTATTTATTTATTACTTCAGACCATTCTTCCTGATTGGGAATTACTTTCTGCTCTGGTATGTGAACATACATTTTCTTTGATCTTCAGTTTACATCAGTGAAGTAAAAATTGCTTGGACTTCTCTCTTTCATGTGAAAATGATGTCCTCCTTTATAGGACTGGGGGGAGGAGGGATTTTTAACTTTTTTCCCTAACTCCAGTTTTACTCTAGAAAGGTGAAGCAGATCTCTGCATAGTGCTGCCTGTGCCCAGCTTGCCTTTAATTTAATCTCGTGCAGTAGACCAAGGTGTGACTGAACTGATGTACAGGGATTTTCTGCAGGTGCAGCCTGTGCAGGACTGAATTTCATGCTGAACCTCAGATTACAGCACTGAGGTGGGCACCTGCAGCAAGGGCAGGGCAGGATGCAGAGGGGGAGAGACTGGGGACCAGGGGGAGCGTGTGTGTGTGTGTGTGTGTGTCGCTGGGATCCTTGGGGCACAAAAGGGGGCCAAATGCTGGTGGCTACACCCTGTCCTGCTGTACCACAGTCCATGGATAGCCTCTGGAGGCTCTCGGAGTTTCTGGGTGTTGGAGTAAATCCTTTACTTCAGCATATGGGAAATACCAGTAGGGACAAACAGCTCCCATATAAGAAGTTTAGAGTCTCTAGCTGAGCTTCATGGGAAGCTCTTTCATTGAAGGTGTCTTAAATGCTTAAATCTATGCAGTATCTCTTGTTCAAAATGTGTAACATATCTCTGGAATTATATACGTCATATGATACATGATTTCTTCTCAATTGAATGGTGACGATATATGGTCATATTTTTGTCTACATAACTACGGATACTCACCCATAACCAATATCAAGGAATTCTTTAAAATTCACACCATTTGAAATACCTTGAAGCTGCTATTGAAATACCTTGAAGCTGCTATTGAAATATTTTTATTTACACCTGGTGCTCATAAGTGCACTCTTACTTTTAGTGCAATTACCGGTTATCAAACCAGGATGCCAGTCTTTTTCTCCTTTCTTGCTTCCATTTATATTTCAGCTGTTTTGACTGTCTGTGGGTCACTTTTGCACACCTTTTGCTTATTAAAGAAAAAAAAAATAAAGAAAGAAAAAGAGACAACAGAACCACTATTGGTAGCAAAATTGTAAGTATGGAAGGGAAAAAGTGATCCTTTGATCTCTATAATTTGACCAAGGGGAATAATTCCAGGGCAGTGATAACTTTTGTCTTAATTTAAGCACTGGATGAGCATTTTCTGTATTTTGTTACATTATAAATGTTGATGCACAAGTCTGGTCAGCTGTCATCTAGAAAAATGAACAAATCTGAACAGTTTTGGAAAATATTTACTCCCAGGGTGTTCAGGATCTGGAGCACCTATTTATGGTTCTAACAAGCCTGTTCTAACAAAGTGAATGGAGTACAGCCCACAGCTATATAAGAGGTGTAAATAAGCAGGAAAGAGGTTCTTGAGCTACAGAGCCATATGTGCAAGTGGATAGGAAATTAGGTTAGGAATTAAATTTCAAATAACCCAAAGAACAATTATATAAAACAGTGTTTCTCATAGAGAATATATAAGCCAGAAATTTTAATTGAATTTATGTTTTATTTTATGAGTATAATGGATGTATGAATGTGCCATATGATATATTCATGAAATGACAGAACTCTGACAACTGAGGATTTTCCTTCTAGTCAAGTGCTGATTCACTTATACCACATTTCCAGGAATGCGTTTTTTAGAAACCTATTTTTCCTTTTTTTGAGCCTTAATTCTATAGGTGTAAAGCCTTTGAGATACCTATAACTCTTTAGCTAAGTTTTCTTTAGAAAAATAAGGAAGCAAAATACCTCTCTTAAAAAATCTCTCTATCTGATAGGGAAATGTGAAAAGAAAAAAAAACCCAAATGTTTTCTTGCATTGTTTCAATTCTTGTATTTTATTTCCTTTAAGTGGCATCTTATAGATGTGTTAGCCTTTTAAAGTTAGTTTGTAAAAGCTTCTTGTCAATACTTTGTATTTTTTAATATCCATTCACTGACCTACTCTGTTCTTCTTTGTAATAGATGTAGAAAATTATTTGTGATTTCCATCTAATGAGACTTGTCTAACTGCTTATTGACTGTAGTTTGCTATATTCTGTGTTTTAAAACAGATGGGAATGAAAAATAAATGAGCACCTCTGTCATGAAGTCCTTTTGATTCATTATCAGAGTTTTTATTGATGCCAAATCCTATGGTAGTCCAAAGCTTGGTCAAGAGCAATATATAACATACTTGTGGATGCAGTTCCATGACAGCATACTGTAATAATTAGTACAACAGTTATGGTTAATATTTTATATCAAGAGACTGTGATTGTCTCTTGCCTACCATTCTTGCTACAGTAACCCTGCATTGGGAGATAGAGGAGGGAGTAGGAGAGTGCTTCATTCATATTCATACGGGAAATTCACAGAGATTTTGTTTATACTCCTTTCTCAATGGTTATACTTTAATTAAACAAAGGACAACACTCTAAAGGATCTGGAGATCAAAATAATGTGTTTTATCAACTGAAGGAGCCAACAGTAGGTTGTATTATGCTTCCCTTCTTCAGCTAAATGATTTGTGTCAGGTAGGTCATCTTCATTTTGCACATTTTGAAGATAGTGTATGAATACCTCAATGAAATTTGAGTAAAAGCATTTCATTAAGTAATTAATTTAAAAAATAAAATTGAATTGCTGTACTGATTTGGGTAGCATTCCAGTTTGTGCCCTCGTGAATTAGCAAGGCTTACTTTCAGACACTGTTTTACATTGAGATAATTTGAGTATTTAGTACAGTTAATAGAAGCCAACAGGTGAATCCTGGCAAGGCTTAGAAGACTTAAAGTTCATACAAGATCCTTTAGAGAAGGTTTCAAATTCAGCTACAGTCACACCTGGTAGATTTGGGTTGTGGGAAGAACTCGGAACACAGTTCTGCCCTTTCTAATTCTGGTCATGTCAGTTGTTCTTACTGATCACCTTAACCAGAGTTAGTATAACTTCTATTCATACTTATATTTTTCTGCCTTCGATCTTTCCTCTTGTCTCTGAGGCACGTGGTTGCCTCCAATACCTGACCTTTTCTAACAAAAAGCTTTGTATAGGTATAGAATATTCCTTAAATACAGTATTAATTTACTCAAGTGCAAAACTCTAAATTTTGTATAATTCCAAATTCACATTATAAAATTTGCCAACTCTCCTGTAATTAATTTGGAGCACTTTTACTGAAAAAAAAAATTAAGTTCTAAATTATATATTATTTAATATTAAGATGACTGCTAAAAGCCTGATAACAGTTCAGAATTTCCTCTCAAGGCGGAGTTGTACAATGTTTTGCTTTAACTTACTCTTTCAACAAACTGCCTTGGAACTATCGTTCTGTTTAATGCAGCCTGAGGATTATAAAATCCCCAGATGTCAGCTCCTTGATTACAAGGAAGCAATTAGTAATAGAATCTAAATTTATATTCCTCAAGATGAAGAAATAAAACCCCTATGAGAGTAATTTCTGTGGGCTGCATTTCAGAAGAAAGTACACTTTGAACAACAAAAGCCTCCACTGTGAAAAAGTAGTGTAATATCATTAAAGTTATAACAGATAATGTGTTGCTATACTTTAAAATAAATAAGTTAATAAAGCTGTTGTTTTATTGCTAAAAACACTTCTAAGAAGGTGTTTTGACAATTTAATTCGTGAAATTTAAAATGAAAATATTTTAAAATTTAAGCTATTTGAAAAGGTAAAATGAAACATTTAAGATAACCTATTCAATATATCTTGAGAAATTCTTGCAACTTAATTGCCATCTTCCATATATACAAAGGTTAAAATTTGAGGACCAGAGCTCTCCTATGAAAAATCTGGCTTGCCGTAATTAATTCAATTTATTATTTCACAAAATGTCATTAAAGCTTTGAGTTTGGAGTTAAATATGCTATCATTATCAGGAAAACTAAATAAAAAACAATACCTTGATGCTACTGATATTAATCTTCCTATTATCAAGAATGTGTGGAAGCTAGTTGTTTATTAATAGATGCTATAAGCATGCTATGTATGGAGACCTTTATGTTGGTTTTGGTAAGATGCTGTTTGATCCATTGAACTGTATAAACAGGATTTAGAATTGATTAAATCCTTCTTATGAAAGGGTTACTGTTTTTTTAACCCCTTATAAACCCCAAATGAATTCCTTTAAAGTCTTCTCTATTCAGTGATACTCTCAGACAAGATACTGTGCAAGACACTATAATTTTCATTTGGCAAGCACGTTTCCCTGAGTTTTGCTTCAGGTCCTAAGTGCAATATCTTCCAGTTATTTTAAGCAGTTTTGGATTAGATGCAATATCTTCAGTGCAACTCGCAGAAGAACCATATGGGTGAAATAACATTTGGAAAAGCATTTCTGAAACCAAAGATAATAAAACTAAAAAATGATTATTCTAGAGTTGCTAAAGTAAAGGGGAAGAGGATAAGAAAGTTTAGATAAAATACAGGACAAAAATATCCTGGACATTTTATGCTGGAAAAGGGGAAACATTGTACTCATATATCCTTCAATAATTCCAACAGCGACAATGGTCCTTTAAATTACATTAACGTAATAATCTATGGCTGAATTAAGGGGCCTCATAAACAGTTTTTACTGGAAAAAATGGAATGGAGAGTGGCCAAGGAACATTAACTTATACTTCCAATCAGTATTTGAAGTTTGTTTCTCTGCCACCTCTGGCAGCAAATTGGCATCTTGGTCTTCAACTGCTGTCTTGGCACAACCATGTCAATTCAGAACATGAGTACTTTTGAGAGGCATCTTCCAAGATTTTCTGCTTACTGTGCTTTGGTTCGCATCACGGAACAGCCTTGAAGCATGCAATTTTGTGTGAAACTAAGATGAAGCCTCTGCTCCAGAGTGTATCTCATGCTCCCTAACTGCTATTGCACCTTCATCTAGAGGATCAGACCAGAGCAACTCTAAAGAAAATCCTCACAAAAATGTAAGGTTTGGATATCTAGTTGGCTGCACCAAAGAGTTTTTTAACACAAAGTCAGGGAACAGGATTTTATTGATTTTAGTGGAAATCTGTTTAATTAGTTAGACCTTAACCTGTTGTTTGATATTTGGAAGCATCATAATCTAGTCCCTTATATTTTCTTAGAGAAATCTTATTTAAATCAATATTTATATTTTGGAAAATATAAATAACAATAACAAGTTTTGCCCACTGTTTCATGGAATAAGTAGGATTTTTGGCTTAATTTCTGTAAACATAAATAAATTGAAAATGAGAAGCCTGAATATATAAAACTCAATATTTAAGAGCTGGCCAAGATATGATGTAGGTTGAGTTTAATTAAAAGATAAAAAAAAA